>AWOL01S0239628.1:0-18982 GCA_000715115.1 Nicotiana otophora | reverse complement strand
AACGTGAGAAAAGTATATAATGAAAAGACGAGAAGAAAGTAAAAAGGCTAGACATAAAGCTATAGAAAGTACTATTAGATGAAAAGGTAAAGGATGATAATGTAATTTAACAAATTTCTCATATATTTTCTTTGTTTTCTATTGCTTCGACTATCTTCAAAGACCATTACTTATCTCAGTAGATTTTGGTTATTTAGGCCCTTTGCTGAAGTTAATCTTCTTGCTTCAACGTTTCAAGGATATAACGTAACCACAATTGTAATATGCTAGACGCAACTGCAGAAAGTTCTGTCTATCAAGTTTGGCTCATCCCAAAACTTGGACTATCTACATCATCTATATTACGTTAACATTTTTGTCCTATTACGAGCTCCAACAAAAGTGATGCCATCTTGTGTCAATTTCATTCTTCAAATAATAAGAAATGCATTTAGTTCCATTGCAATTAAGAATAACATTTGTTTTTTTTAATAAAAAAAATATAAATCTTTTGATNATCTTCTTGCTTCAACGTTTCAAGGATATAACGTAACCACAATTGTAATATGCTAGACGCAACTGCAGAAAGTTCTGTCTATCAAGTTTGGCTCATCCCAAAACTTGGACTATCTACATCATCTATATTACGTTAACATTTTTGTCCTATTACGAGCTCCAACAAAAGTGATGCCATCTTGTGTCAATTTCATTCTTCAAATAATAAGAAATGCATTTAGTTCCATTGCAATTAAGAATAACATTTGTTTTTTTTAATTAAAAAAAACTATGAATCTTTTGANTTCAACGTTTCAAGGATATAACGTAACCACAATTGTAATATGCTAGACGCAACTGCAGAAAGTTCTGTCTATCAAGTTTGGCTCATCCCAAAACTTGGACTATCTACATCATCTATATTACGTTAACATTTTTGTCCTATTACGAGCTCCAACAAAAGTGATGCCATCTTGTGTCAATTTCATTCTTCAAATAATAAGAAATGCATTTAGTTCCATTGCAATTAAGAATAACATTTGTTTTTTTTAATAAAAAAAATATAAATCTTTTGATTTTTCCTAATACTGGAGGGGCAGGATTTATCTTTTGATAAGAAAAGAAAACTACTCACTTTGGTTGTGTTTGGTATGGAGGAAAATATTTTTCTCAATTTCCTAAGTTGGTCAAATTTCCAAAATACTTTTTTATTTTATTTTATAGAAAAACTAGTTCCTTAAAATTCAGGAAAATGATTTCCCAAATGAGAGTAGAGAATGAAGTTTCATAAGTAACCTTTCACATTTCTACCTCCAACATCCCAGCCCAAACCCTACCTCGATCACCCCACCCCACCCACCCCAACTCCTCATCCNTAATGACAATTGACAGAGACGTTTCTTGCAACAAAGCCAACCAGCATATTTACAACTACAATGCAATGTTTTGGAGTTTCACGAATAAATAACTTTTTTTAATGCAATGTTTTGGAGTTTCACGAATAAATAACTTTTTTTTTTATTTGGAGTACTTGCTAAGACAAAGATAGTAACAAGTACAAAAATATTGGAAAATTCAGTTCACAACAACAAAAGTGTGAGGATGTCAGCAATAGCTATGACGTGGACGTAGCTTAAAATTAGAAACCAACTTCCTAATTTATGAAAATACAGCCGAAAAGGGGAGAAAGGGGCAAAAGTTGATGACTTCACGGAACTAAAAACTGACTCTTTCTTGAAAAAATCAATAACCATATGGAACTAAGTAATCAAATAGACCGTCTGCAAAATTCAATTTCTGTTGATTCTGAAGTTATATTAAATGATAGTAACTTGATTCTGTGGCAACCCATTTCCTTATTAACCATCTTGACCCCACAAAACCCCCTACCTAGCTTCCACAGAACACAGCCATGGCGGTTTTCTTGAAGACCCAATTTTTTTTCAGTGTCTTGATTTTTTCCTGTTTCTTTCCATTGCAAATACATGGGTCAAAATCACTATTTCATCTAAAGGATGTTCTGCCACTGTTACCTGGAAAAGTGTCATGGCCTATTGTCAACTCCCTCTACAGTGCTGTAGACCTGTTGCCCTCTTTTGTGGGGACTGCTTCAATATCAAACAATAGTACCCTTGAGTGGAAAGGTGCTTGCTTTTACAAGAATACTGCTTGGTTGGAGCTTCACAATAAGACTGGAAGTCAGTTTGGCGGTGGCACCGTCCATATCAAGGTTCTTTTTTTCCCCTCAAAAATCTGTTTTTTTGCAACTTTCTTGGAAGGGGCAGTTATTTTTTCCTTTTATTTTGATGTTTTAGCTTATCAATTACTTACTCAATTGATGTTTGATGAAGTTTAAAACTGGGGAAAATGTTTTTTTAAGCTTGTGGTCTAAAATAAATTATTTGTGTGGGTATAAAACAATCTCATTAGTTAAGATGAAAAGTTTAAAGTCAAATTATTTTTAAATATTAGAAGGCTGTCATTTTTGTTTGGGACAAACGAAAAAGGAAATAACATCACATAGATTGGGAAGAAGGGAGTAGAAGTTTTGGTTATAGGAGGTTTTTGCCATGAATATTCTCTAGTGTTTCTGGGTAGTTTGGAGTTGGACTTCTGCTTTGGTTTTTTAGTTTAGCCTGTTCAGAGATTTTAGTTTCATTATTTTGATGAACTTGAACTTATTTGCTATATTTCTTCTGCAGTCTGGGTACCTTTTGAGTTAATATTTATTGGAAATATGGTCTGGTAATTTGCAGATTTAGTTATTATTAAGAACCGCCATTCTTTGCATTAATTTATGTTATCTTGTATTAGATGTGTATAAGAGACAGCCCCAACTCCTCATCCCATAATATTTTGTGGAGATGACTAGATTATATATAGATGCTCTAGAGACAATAGTTTTTCCTGATTTACCAAACATCAAAAAATATATTAAAAAGCCAATTATTTTCGTGGAAAATATACGAAACACACCCTTTGTTTTAGCCTTTTCGCGTGTATTTTGCTTTGCTAAGAAGAAAATGACAAAGAATAAAAGAACATCAGAAAATTCAGTTCACAAAGGACAGAGCACTATGACGTGGAGGTAACCTAGGAATTGCAAATTAAAAATTCAACTACTCAAATTTATGAAAATTTTATCGAACTCCAAAGACTATTTTATCCTTTAATTAGCCAAAAGAGGACAAAAGGGGCAAAGTTGATCACTTCCCGGAACTAAAAATGACTCTTTGGAATTAACAAAAGAAAATCAATAACCATATAGAACTAATTAGGGGTATAATGAAATCCGCAAAAGGCCAAATATACCTTTATACTTTTGAAATTAATCTAAAAATATTACTCGTTATACTATTGGTTATCTATACCCCTGCAATCATACTTTGGTTTCAAATATATCCCTCATCTAAACGGAAGGATACATGTCATAGTCATGTTAGCCAATTCTAAATATCTCCTAATTAATTAAAAAGACACATTACATATAACCGAAAAGCAATTTTCTAAAGCAATTTTTGTTTTTTGTAAAAACTTTTAAAAACTGATTTTTTTTGACTAAAAACTGAAAAAAAAAAAAGAAAATATTTTTTGTCTCCAGTTTTTACAAAAAAACTGCTTTAAAAGAAAACTGAAAAGCAATTTTCTAAAGCAATATTTTTGTAAAAACTGAATTTTTTTTTAGTAAAAACTAAAAAAATCGAAAATATTTTTTTCCAGTTTTTAGAAAAATATTGCTTTAAAAAAAATTGAAAATTAATTTTTAAGTAATTGTTTTTTGTAAAAACTAAAACAAAACTGAAAAGTAATTTTCTAAAATAATGTTTTTGTAAAAACTGAAAAAACAAAGATTTTCTTTTTTTCAGTTTTTAGTTAAAAAAAATTTCAGTTTTTTTTAATTCAATTTTTACAAAAACATTGTTTTAGAAAATATTTTTCAGTTTTTTTAAAGCAGTTTTTTTGTTAAAACTAGAAAAAAAATATTTTCGTTTTTTTTTCAGTTTTTAGGAAAACAAAATTAGTTTTTTCCAGTTTTTTACAAGAAAAAAAAATCTGGTATGAGTAATAGGTCTTTTTAATTAATTAGGAGATATTTAGAATTGGCCAACATGACGATGATATGTGTCCCTCCTTTTAAATGAGGGGTATATTTGAACACAAAGTATGACTGCAGGAGGGGTAGACCATTTACGAGGGGTAGACCATTTTCGAAAGTACATGGGTATAGTTGGACCTTCGCCGTAATGAAATTGACCATTTGCAAATCAATATCCTTTCAAACTTTATAACCATGGGTCTAATTTTGATAAACTGACCAATCCCTTTTCCATCTAAAGGAAACTACTAGCTATGTCTATTTATTAGTAGCTCATTACCAAAATTGGTCAATTCATAAAATATTACTAACTTTAGCCAAATATTACTAATATTAGCCAATTAGCTATTTGTAGCAAAAAAGGTCAAATTTTTGCTTTCTTTCGAGTGGGTGTTATTAGAATAGATTTGTTACATCTTAAAGAATTTGAATCTCAATTTTGGGATGATTTAATGAAGTTTTGAGGTGGTTTGAATTGAAAAATCGAAGTAAAAACTGAACATGAAAAAAATGATATGTGTATCACACTGTGTATCACATATGTATCATATTTGTATCAATTGTGTATCACATGTATACATGTGTGTGAGATACATGCGTGATACATGTGTCGCAGAGGAATTTCGTGAACTCAATTTAATTACAAATTTTGATACAAAAACAGTCCAAATCACCTCCAATCTTCCTCAAATTTTGTATATTGACTTATCTATATGTTTTCAATGAGTTTCAACTATACCCATTGAAAAAGTTCTTTTTTCGCTTAGATTTTTTGAATATTATATTTTTCTTTGTATTTCATCACCTTATTTGCTACCTCATCCATGAAATTTCCTTCCTTCTTGCATCTAATGTTGCTAATCACGTTTAAAAATATAGAAGTAGATTTTTGCATGTGATTCTTGGAGAGAAAGAACCTTATTTATTTGATTTTTTAATTTTTATGTGTTTGACTAGTTTTGGTAAGTCATGACTAATGGCTAGAGGTTGGTAAGTTGAGACTTATTTGGGACATTTGTGTAAGTTTTTCATTTCAAAATACAAGGCCGCAAAAATGGCTATTTGTGTAAATCAGTCAACTTCCTTCGAGCACAACCCAAAGTCAACGGCCATCTACTGTCCTAATACGATCACTTGGATATTCCAAATTCATATAAAATTGATTAAAAGGAAATCTAGCTAATCCAATTAAAGATCGGAATTGCTCTCCTCCTTAATCGGAGATTATAGATTATATTAATGACAATTGACAGAGACGTTTCTTGCAACAAAGCCAACCAGCATATTTACAACTACAATGCAATGTTTTGGAGTTTCACGAATAAATAACTTTTTTTAATGCAATGTTTTGGAGTTTCACGAATAAATAACTTTTTTTTTTATTTGGAGTACTTGCTAAGACAAAGATAGTAACAAGTACAAAAATATTGGAAAATTCAGTTCACAACAACAAAAGTGTGAGGATGTCAGCAATAGCTATGACGTGGACGTAGCTTAAAATTAGAAACCAACTTCCTAATTTATGAAAATACAGCCGAAAAGGGGAGAAAGGGGCAAAAGTTGATGACTTCACGGAACTAAAAACTGACTCTTTCTTGAAAAAATCAATAACCATATGGAACTAAGTAATCAAATAGACCGTCTGCAAAATTCAATTTCTGTTGATTCTGAAGTTATATTAAATGATAGTAACTTGATTCTGTGGCAACCCATTTCCTTATTAACCATCTTGACCCCACAAAACCCCCTACCTAGCTTCCACAGAACACAGCCATGGCGGTTTTCTTGAAGACCCAATTTTTTTTCAGTGTCTTGATTTTTTCCTGTTTCTTTCCATTGCAAATACATGGGTCAAAATCACTATTTCATCTAAAGGATGTTCTGCCACTGTTACCTGGAAAAGTGTCATGGCCTATTGTCAACTCCCTCTACAGTGCTGTAGACCTGTTGCCCTCTTTTGTGGGGACTGCTTCAATATCAAACAATAGTACCCTTGAGTGGAAAGGTGCTTGCTTTTACAAGAATACTGCTTGGTTGGAGCTTCACAATAAGACTGGAAGTCAGTTTGGCGGTGGCACCGTCCATATCAAGGTTCTTTTTTTCCCCTCAAAAATCTGTTTTTTTGCAACTTTCTTGGAAGGGGCAGTTATTTTTTCCTTTTATTTTGATGTTTTAGCTTATCAATTACTTACTCAATTGATGTTTGATGAAGTTTAAAACTGGGGAAAATGTTTTTTTAAGCTTGTGGTCTAAAATAAATTATTTGTGTGGGTATAAAACAATCTCATTAGTTAAGATGAAAAGTTTAAAGTCAAATTATTTTTAAATATTAGAAGGCTGTCATTTTTGTTTGGGACAAACGAAAAAGGAAATAACATCACATAGATTGGGAAGAAGGGAGTAGAAGTTTTGGTTATAGGAGGTTTTTGCCATGAATATTCTCTAGTGTTTCTGGGTAGTTTGGAGTTGGACTTCTGCTTTGGTTTTTTAGTTTAGCCTGTTCAGAGATTTTAGTTTCATTATTTTGATGAACTTGAACTTATTTGCTATATTTCTTCTGCAGTCTGGGTACCTTTTGAGTTAATATTTATTGGAAATATGGTCTGGTAATTTGCAGATTTAGTTATTATTAAGAACCGCCATTCTTTGCATTAATTTATGTTATCTTGTATTCTTCAAAAGCATTTTCGTTTATGGTAGTAAATATTTTGAGCTTAGAGAAGATGCAAATATCAATGTTTCTAGCTGAAGTTATTTAAAGATTGTATCGGTCAGTAAATATTGAATGGGACTAACAAAAACATTTCGGGACGTAAAATGATCTTAGCCAAAAGACGAGAGAGGTCTAAAACATTTTGGTATGTTACATATATACACTAGTGTTAGCAACTTGGATGGATCTTGAACCGCTAATGGAACTGATGTTGAGGAAGCCTAGACTCATTTTTGGATTGGATCAAGCTCGGTCTGATGGATGTAGGTCGAATTGTGTGTGACTGATAGATCCAAGCGAAGGCCGCAAAACTTTGAATCTCAAGTCAAATAATATTCTTAAAAAGGTAGCCTAAACAAATTGAAAGTAAATGAAATATATACAAACATAGGAAAAAAGGGATCACAGTGAACATATGTGCTTGCCTTGTGTTGTTTTTTTCTGTCTTTGTTGTTTCTCTGTCTGTTTGCCCTCCTGTCCTCTATAATCTTGGTATTGTTGAGGATAAAAAGGCTTTTTAGTTGGCCATGGCTGTAGTAGATGGCTTCAACTTGGTCACTTAGGGTGGTCTCCTGCAGTTGAGTATCCAGCAGTTGCATTCTTTTAGAGGTATTGGATGTTTAGGTAGTCATTTCTCCCCACTGAATTATGATTGATGTTGAAATGATTAGTTATGACATCGGGTTGGAGATGTGTTATTGTCAAGTGCTGCGTTCTAGGAATTTAGAGTGGTGGTCTCTAATGCTACTCGTGCCTTTGTATGTTAAACTAGGCTGATTCGGATGGTAATGGTTTGCCCGACATTGACAGAGTTGTCGAAGGCTGGTTTGAGCTGCATTTAAGCCTTCAAGTTAGGTACAAAATAGACTGAGTACTTCACCTTGCTTAGGCAGTGCTTTAGCCTCTAAGCCGCTAAGACGTACGTTATAAAACACTAAAAAATAACTATCTTTGGCTAATTATAATTTTTTCAATTCTTATTTCCAAATAATTGTTGTTTGTATATATATAGTTATTACATATATATATTTTAAATTTTTCTATATTTTTGCCCTTTTTTCATTAAAGCTTGCATATTTTCTCGTTGCTCTTAAAGTTCTAACATATTTCATTGCTTCTTCTTTTTTCTTTCACTTTTCACGTTTGACGTTGCTTCAACCTCCCTTGATATAAAACTAGTTGAGGCTAAGAAATTTATTGCTTGAAATTTAAGTCGTCTCCTTCTGATGCTAAACAACTCTTGTACTACAGTTGTTAATGAGTTTGGGACATGTTATGTGTCTGTTGTGGCACTCTCTTCAGTTGCGTGATCTTCAAAATCTATTAAGAGCTGCACTGGATCAGTTTCCAAAATATTAGTTAAGAAGTTTTGGCCGTCTATACTTCAATAGCTGCAGTTCCTCATATATTAGTACTCTTGAGCTTCTCATATCTTTGGTCCCCTCCTCTATATATGTTGACTAAGTATACATTGTCATTTTATATCGCTCTTTCTTTTTTAGTATGTTCCAAAAAAGAATAACACCTTTGGCACTTTTCCCTTTATGGCGTGCACTCGTAGCCATATGAATGTCATGACATGTTTAACACCACAAGTTCTAATGGTACGTTTTATATGTGCCAAAAATCTTATTATCTTTCTTAAACTCCGTGCACAGTCTATTACTATCGTACAAAACGAAAGGGAGGAGGGAGTAATTTTAATTTAAAGATTAAATAATGTATTGATTAAATAATGAATGTTCATGGTCCGAAGGGATTGTTGTATTTTTTCATTAATTAATAATCTCTCCTATTATTACGCAGGTCAGCAATGCACACAGTTACACATGTATGGACCTTTACATCCTTGCGACCCCATATCGCGTGACATGGGATTACTACGTTTTATCACGTGAACATACTCTTGAAATCAAGGAGTGGGAGTCTCAAGCTGAGCTAGAATATGTGAGTTGCGATCATTTCGTAAATTAAACTACATGGCCATTAGCATCAAGTTGTTAGACTCTAAAATGCAAATTGGAACAGGTGAAACGTAAAGGCGTCTCAATTTTCCTTATGCAAGCAGGAATGTTAGGAACCCTTTCAGCATTATGGGATGTTTTCCCTTTGTTCACAAACACCGGATGGGGTGAAAACTCAAATATTGGATTTCTAAAGAAACATATGGGTGCTTCATTTGACCAACGTCCTCAACCATGGGTCAGCAACCTTACCACTGAAGACATACATTCTGGAGATTTTCTTGCAATATCAAAAATTAGAGGTCGCTGGGGTGGTTTTGAGACGTTAGAGAAATGGGTAACAGGAGCTTATGCTGGCCATTCTGCTGTTTGCTTGAGGGATGCTGAAGGAAAGCTGTGGGTTGGAGAATCTGGAAACGAGAATGATAAGGTACTTTTAAACTTTTTTTTGCTTTCACATGATGGTTCCCCGGGCTTTTATGTTACATGCACCAAAAACCACTTCAACAACAGAGGTATTGGTCAGATACTGGAAAGAGACGAAAGTATCCCTTTTTATATATTTCTAAAATAAATCCACTTATGTCTATCTGATTGTTGTCAGCATGTGGGGTTGTTTATGATTTATCATGGTTTGTGGGTTGGCAGCTCTGAGAGAAGTTACAGTCTCTTGTTTAAGATAATATCTTTGACTTTTTTATACGCTGCAGTAAGGTGAATGATTATGCCTTCCTTTTACAGAAGCACTTATTTTAAATTTTATAGGCTTCTTTCTTTATTGCATCTTTAATTTCACATATTGACTGTGCCATGCATTCAGATTATGGGGTTCATTAAGTTGAAGATGGATAAATGCTCCTTTTCATTTTTTGTGTTTTTGAGCTTTTCCCACATGAGATGCAATGATATTAGTGTATTTCCATCAAACATTACTGAGTTAGCATAACTGGGTTTGAGAGAGTCAGTATGTTTAAAGAATAGTTGGGAGAAAAAATAAATTATATATGTCACGGAGCTAAAGGAAAAAAGAGGACATCTTTAAGAGTTTAAACCTTTTTCTTTTCTCTGTAGCTTCTTACTTGCTAGCTTTTATTTTATAACAATTTTTGAGTTTAAATATTACAACATAGCTAGAATTCAACTCTTCGTTGCTACTATTTTTCTCCTTTCTTTTACTTGTTGGAATATCTTTAAGGTGTAGTTAGCAGTCATTCATTCCTATAGCTAGTTAGCGGCTAAGAATAAATATCTTGGAGATATGGCTTGTTAGATTTTAAAAGATCAATTGATTCTATAGCTTGTGAAAATAAGCACCTTGATGCAGGTTCAATAGACATTACTCGATACTCCAAATCAAGTTGAATAACTTCAGGCGGAGGTAGTATGGGGTGGTTTCAGGTTGTGGTCTGTCTAGTGATGCATATACAGAGTATACAACTTTAAGCATTGGTAAAACTATGTGATAGTGCTGAGTTCAATTACTATGTTGTATGGCTATCATATCAAAATGACGTGACCCCATTACAAAGTTTGCACCATCTTTCATCAGATGAAGTAGTCATAACTTGGTTTCGAAATTGTGTGATTGGGGTAGTGTCAGGTAGTGGTTGGACCAAACTCCCGGGGAAGGTTGGAGGTGGGTAGAGACAGAGCTAAGATTTGAAGCTTATGAGTTCAGGATTCGAGTTCTTTTAATAATTTGTATATATTCAATGAATCTTTAAGACTAATACAAGTTTCGAATCAAAGTTACTGGGTTCGGCCGAACCTATAATCAACGCATTGGCTCCGCCCCTGGAGCTGGGGTTGAACCAAATAAGAAAACTCTTAAGCATGGATATTAACATGATTATATTAAATTACGGACCAACTTGTTTGTGTATCTACTTTCAGGGAGAAGATATAATTGCTATTTTACCATGGGAGGAATGGTGGGAGTTTGAGCTGACAAAAGATGATTCCAATCCACATATTGCATTGCTCCCTTTGCATCCTGATCTCCGCGCCAAGTTTAATGAGACTGCTGCTTGGGAATATGCACGAAGCATGGTCGGCAAACCTTATGGTTTCCACAACTTAATATTTAGCTGGATAGACACACTTGACGGAAATTACCCCTCTCCCTTGGATGCTCATCTGGTACGCCAATATTGTTTTTGCTTTATTACCTTGAAGTTTTTCCATAACAACATAATGATCCTTTTAGTTTTTAATTCTTTGCATTTGCCACTTTAATCAAATTCTGCTTTGGCTCAAGTGTTGAGCTATCTTCTTCAGATAAAGATTATTTTTGCCTGGTGCATTTGAGATTCTAGACGTGTGAACTGAAATAAGTGATCAGCATTTATTCGAGGTTTTTAGTTAAGATTTTAGAATAAGAATAAGAAGAAAAACAGTCCTTATGTGCTAAATAAGTCACCATGACTCTATGAAACACATGCTTACTTAGTCTTGAAGTAAAAGTGATTGTCGAGCTTCTATGATGTATGAGCCTAAACCAAACCATTTGAATTTGCCTAAAGTCTAGGAAATCTTAAGCACTAAGTCCAATAGTTTGAGACTAGACTTGTGTGGTTAGAAGCCTTCGATTAGCAATTGTGAAGAGAGTAAAATCATGGATGATAGCCCATTTAAAAATCAGTTGAACCTAGAAATTGAGGCCTATGAAAGGGTGTGATGCAAAAGTGTCGGAAAAGAAAGCCGAAAAAGAAAAAATTTCTGAAAAGACACACGTGTTATGAAAAAGAATTGTGGTCTGAAAAGATAGTGGGTAATGTTCCAATGCTTGGCTAAGGATAAAATACTTTGTTGTTCGATGCCTCAAAGTATCAACATGTAAAAAGCATCCCGGGGGGGTTACGAAAGTTCATCAAAAAAATTGAATACCAAAGGACCCTAATCACCCAATTATTGCTATTGTAAATTACACCCAAATAAAATTGTTTTCCAATTTCTTATTGGGTCTCAAAATAGCTGGTCAGGTTTTGATGTGTTGAAAGTATGTTGACTTTTACAAGATGATGTCATTTTCAGTTGAATTTTAGTATAATGTTATCTGCGAATTCTCATGGAGCTGCATTTGATTGCTGAAACATTTTATTACGAATCAAGTTTTTAATATAACTCCACATAGTATGCATGTGTACTTGAGCAGAGAGCGAGAGGTTTATTACTTGTGATAGCTTAAAGTCCATCAAAAGGTTCATGGCATATCAATTTGGTAGAGAATTGATGTCAAGTTGATTTCTTGGAAATATAATCCGACTTGAATTGCTAAAAGAAACCATTGCGGTCAGCGGGGGTTGAAAATGTAAAATTGTGCACAATTATGCTGATG
Organism: Nicotiana otophora; assembly: GCA_000715115.1. NCBI lineage: Eukaryota > Viridiplantae > Streptophyta > Magnoliopsida > Solanales > Solanaceae > Nicotiana > Nicotiana otophora. Next base: position 6,899 of record AWOL01S0239628.1, on the reverse strand, counting down.
TGTCTTTGTGCAAGAACATCAAGATTTCATATGATGATGCCAGCACGTTTAATTACTTTTGAGATGTATGAAAGAAGATTGATGATGAGGACAGAGTGGGAGGCTTGGAAAGAGAGGACATCGGTATTGAGGGGAATGCAGAAAAATGACGAACTTCGAATATAAAGTGGATAATGTTGGTGCTTAGTGTTTGTACTTCAAATAGTGCTACTGGATTGCTTTATGCCTCTTCAATTTGTTGCATTTGTGAAATTTCACTAGCTTTAATTTGCTGTTGATATATGTTGGTCGGTACAGGTTGCTTCTGTCATGACTGTTTGGAATCAATTGCAGCCTGCATATGCTGCTAACATGTGGAATGAAGCCTTAAACAAGCGACTTGGAACTCAGGTCATATCTATTTTATCAAATTAGTGAACCGCCTCTATTTATTGAAAGCTTTTCACCTAAGATAATACGTGCTTCCATTGAATAACTAAGCTCAATGACGTAACTATAGTTTACCCTGGAATTGCACTATTGTTTGGTTAAAATTGTACTGTCAAAATTCTCAAGCAAAAAGCCAAGTGAGTATAGGCTTGCGCCGTACATCTGATAAGATTCACAACTAAATGCTGAATGAGGAATTGATTTTGCTGTGCATTCAGGGCCTTGGTCTTCCAGATATTCTTGTTGAAGTTGAAAAGCGTGGGTCATCCTTTGCCAAATTGTTGACTATCCCAGAACAGGATGACTGGGTTTATACTGATGGGAAATCAACATCTTGTGTTGCTTTTATTCTTGAAATGTATAAGGAAGCAGGACTATTTGGTCCATTTGCAGGTTCGATCCAGGTTACAGAATTCACGGTGAGTTCGTTAGATGGATTTTGAAGTTCCATTTTCAGGGGCAGGATGGTTTGCCTTTAAGTTGTTTGTCTTAGCACTGTGGTGCATTAATTGGTTGAATCTGAAACTAGTATTTTTTCTTTTTAATCCTTGGGCATAGGCACATAGCACTAGTGAAGTATCTTTTGCTTATCCTGTCCTACTATTCACATATGCCTACCAAGTATATATTTTGGTTAGTCCATGCCATTTTAGTTACTTCCTGTGTCAACTCTTTTATTTTGTGCTTGGGTTATACCAAAAAATTTACATGGTTTACTTTACAAAAATAATTTCTCCCATACCTTTACTACTGCAATATTTTATTACCAACTAGCTAGCAAAGGGTCAACCTTTATGCTATCAAAACCTTGTCTATTTTCTATCTTGGACCTACTTCTGTACGCGCACACGCACGTATAAGTACTCTTGCATCAACAATTAGCGAAAGAAAGTGCTTCAACCTATTCAATAGAATATGTGAAGAGGTGAAATAGGAAATATAGAGTAGGCTGGAGAAGTAGTTTTTATCTATTTTTGAAGATGTTTCTTTGACTATGTTTTAGTCTCTGTCGACCATTTTGGTGCATCTCACTCAAAGGCATATAGTCTTATATTGAATTCCATTGAGGTATTAATAAACTGTTAGGAGTCTGCCAAATCCCCCGCCACCAAAGGCAGATTTAATTAAAAACAATTCCATGGTTTCAGGAGGTAGTGTGTCTTAAGTTGTCACTTGTTCTTAAGTGCAGATAAAGGATGCTTACTCACTCAAGTTTTTTGAAGACGATCCAAATCAGTTGCCGAAGTGGTGCAATGCGGATGACACAGTGAAGCTCCCTTTCTGCCAAATTCGAGGGAAGTACCGGATGGAACTGCCTGGATACAATACAATGGATATATACCCCCATATGAATGAAAAGTGCCCATCTATGCCTCCAAAATATTACAGGCCGCTAAGTTGTTGACAAGGATTTCGATGGGCAACTATCTTGCTGTGGTTCAAGGTATTTGTACAAGGGATGTTCTTCCAATGCTTGTTGAATGCTTTACAGGCCAGCACGTTGGCTTTGACAAGATATCGCTTGTATTTATTGAGTTACCGTCATACTGAAAGAGCTTGGGAAAAGAATACCGACTAACTTGTATGCGAAAGCAGACACAGAATTAAGTGTAAATATTACTAGTAGTTTAGATGATTTGTTCTGTTTGCAAAACTCCATAGATCCTGAAACATCTTTTACTGTTGGTCGACATATGTAGTGCACTGGCCATTTTACTGTTGTAATTTGTAGAAGCTTTTTGCTCAAGCATAAAGTTAAAATTGGCACAAAGACTGTTCTTTCCTTTTCTATCCCTGCAAACTTTTCAGTTATATGGTATATAGTCCTATTATCTTCATCTTGATAGGAGCAGCTACTGTGTTGTTGACTGTCACTGTTGCCAGCTACTATTGTTTCTCAGAGGTCAATGATGGTACATCTTGCTGTAGTCGAGGACCAAATGTGGTTATGGACTTGTCCTTTATAGTCTTGAAAGAAAATAAATAATAGAGAAGCTTTCTGGAAAATTATGATTACAAATTTGGAAAGATGATGTGATTTATGCAGAAGTTGAATGGAAACCGCTAACTAGTCTCATTAACAGAATGATCGCCTTGAACAAGTTGTAACTATTGGATTACAAGAATCACGTGTGTACTTGGTGTTTAACCTCACCAATATCTTGCATAATCTTTCTTAATAAACACAAGGCGACACTGATATGTAGTGTCCTTTATGAAATGGCCAAATAGTATCTTAAAAATAGGTGGAAAATCAACTTGCTCATTCAAAATTACTACCAAAAGAAAGTTTACCCTATTTGTGGAGGATTTTTTGTGGTAAAGAAGGAAGAAAGAAGACGAAAGCGGCTCATCGGAACCCCCCAAAAAACAAAAATGGGACAGAATGTATAGAACAAGAACCAGTAAAAAAGTGTCTCGTGCTGGACTCTATCAGTAAAATTGGTGTATGCATCTACATAGTGAGGAGACAATACCAGTTGGCGCTGTATAGCCTGAAGTTCTGTTCACATGCTTGATCTTCAAGATGTTTAATTGTCGGGAGAGCTATGAAATGGTATTTAGTTGCTACGTTATTTACAGTACCTATACTACGCTTTTAAGCCTTACTGCTGCTAGCTAATGACACAAGACAGGAAAGGAAGAAAAAGAAATGAGACGGAGCCTCACTCTTTGTTTCTGCGTGGGGCGGATCTACAATATTGGGTATGGGTTTCGGTTAACCCAATAACTTTTGCCTAGATCCATTATTTGTATTAAGAAATTCATTAAATAGATAAGTATATTTAGAAGGGAACACAGTTCCAAAATGTGCTTCTGGGTTCCATGGTAAGTTTCTACCCTTGGAAAGAATTGACATAAAATTGAAAGGCCATCTTCCTCTCTGATCCTACGCATTTTTTTGNCAAGATGTTTAATTGTCGGGAGAGCTATGAAATGGTATTTAGTTGCTACGTTATTTACAGTACCTATACTACGCTTTTAAGCCTTACTGCTGCTAGCTAATGACACAAGACAGGAAAGGAAGAAAAAGAAATGAGACGGAGCCTCACTCATTGTTTCTGCGTGGGGCGGATCTACAATATTGGGTATGAGTTTCGGTTAACCCAATAACTTTTGCCTAGATCCATTATTTGTATTTAGAAATTCATTAAATAGATAAGTATATTTAGAAGGGAACACAGTTCCAAAATATGCTTCTGGGTTCCATGGTAAGTTTCTACCCTTGGAAAGAATTGACATAAAATTGAAAGGCCATCTTCCTCTCTGATCCTACACATTTTTTTTGGTCAAACAAAATGTGGGCTGGGAGTGCCTGTCCTCAAACATGAAAAAAGTTAGCATTTAAGACAATTTGTTCATCATACCACCTAAAGAAAATCTAAAATTTGTCTAAACGAATTAACAAAATAACTACAGCAGGACCTAAACATGCTAGCCAAGCCGCTTTCTCAACCGCCAACACTTCCCAAATTTTGGCCTTTCTTGCGCCCAAAATGTGTTATTCCACGGAGATGAGGTACAACTTCAGAAGCAGTTGAACTACATCATATCTGTATGTGCTATAAAGGTCGATCTGGCTAGGGGATCTGTGATATCAGAGATCAGATTCAGGGTCGTCTCCCTTACTGAACACTTGATTCATTGTTACCATCAGTTCTTGAACTTGGCGTTCTAACAAACTTTTCGCCAAGGCCAATGGCTGATCCCCCAGCACGAAGCTCCTGGTTCTCCATCATATTTTCCTGCACTGCCTTCAATCAGGAAATTCTTTCAGGATTTACGTACAATATTCCAGAATTCAAAACGAACAGTGCAAGTTATTCTATTTTACCTGTAAAAGCTCTGTCATCCTGCCAATCCCATAACTCATCAATGGTTTTGGAACAGATGTAGCCTGGGTAGGAAGAGGGGAATTTACCACGTCACTTGGTTCCATCGAGGGAAGCTCATTCATGTCACCAATGTCTCGTTCAGGGACAACACTCAAGTTTCCTGCTGCTGACAACTTATGAGAGGCCTCATAACCTTTAGTGTTCGTATCTGGTGATAAAGGAGAACCTTGAATCCCCTTGGTCACTTCAACAGGTTTACCTATGTTGTTTGATACAATTGGCTTAACCTCTTTCTGTTGCACCAATGTTGCTCCCTCGCCAAAGGAACCATCTCCATTATGCCCAGTCACCATTGCTTCTTGGATGCTGACTTGAGTTACCTTACTAGTGGTTTGTGATCCATCAGGTGGAAGCGTAGCCAAAGGCGCAACATTCTGCACACCTCTCTCCGTCAGAGCTCCCATATAAGCAGCTTGGGATGAAGTTGGAGGAGCTTGCATAGTAGGTGGCAATCCATTGGTCGGATTGACAGGTTGAAGGACAACAGGAACAACTGCGCCGCGGGCACCCACTGAAGGGACAAAAGGAGCTGTTGTTGGAGGTAATACAGTCAGTTGAGTGCTCTTTAAAGACCGATCATGGCCATGTACCTGAACTTGGTTTCTAATGGGTAGATGAATTTCATTCCTCTTTATCATCTGAACATGTGGTGCTACGTCATTTTCTGCTGTGACAGGATCAAAATGCCCTGGCCTAAAGACAACACCCCTGAAATTTGTATTGGAGTCGCCAATCCGAACACTGAGCAAATAACCAGCATCAAATGCAGCTTCAACGACACCTGTAACAGCCCGACCTATCATCCCATCATTTGCAACATTAACTGTATCTGCTTGCCGGGGTTGGTTTGCTTTTACTTGTTCAAACCCTGGTGGAAATTGAACAGTTTTTACACGCTTTAGGTTGTGATCCTTGCGCGGGCGACCCCGCCCTCTCTTCACAGGAAGAGTTACTGCGGTATAGGAGCTGTTCCCTTGAATAGCTTCACTCATTTTCAGAAAATGCCGCTGAGTATCTGAATTCCTTCCTGGTAGAGTCTTGTGTAGTACCTTCCTGGAAAAGATCAGCTTCTTATTTTGACTCGGAATAATTATTAAGATTAAAGATGTGACATCCGACTGACTTGGCAAGAGTAAAATGACCTAAAAGTATCCCTTCTTTTCAATACGGAACCACTCGGGGAAAAAAGGTGAACAATTCATTCGGAAGGAGGACACAATACACAAGGAACTGCATGATTCCAAGCTAAAGTTGAGCAAAAGCAGGTCGGTAAAGTGTTCCAAAAATGATAAGTTAAAGCTATGGCTGTAATAGTTAACTGGCACATAGAAGAAATTGGAGTTTAGCTTTTTTTACATGTAAACATGTGTAGAAGAGTCCCCCAAAAAGAGCGATTGGAAAAGAAACATGTTTAGAACATTAAAAAGAGAATAATATTGGCACCAACATCTTGAAATAAGCCTAATATCACAATTCTCTAAAGCGTATGAATAGAAGATTAAGTTTACAAGGAGAGACAACAATTTATAGCTTTATGGTCAATATAATCCTAGCTTACCCAGGCTAAGTAGGACTCAGTTGATTTGGGTAAAAGGAATTGTGGGGAGTTGTGGGCGAAACAATACACCTACTATCAGAGTGTCACTAAACATCCAACAGATTTATCTAATCATTCAAATTTGTGGAACAGTTATATCCTTTCTTCACAAGATAAGAATATATGCAACACCTCAAACACCACTCCATTTATTGAGAAATACCGCAACTCTCATTCTCATACAGTGGTTAGTCACATATACCAAAATGACACTTTCACCACATAGAGTAGACGAGTCAGTTCTCCCTCACACACTGCCTCTTTCTGTCTTCCACTCCCACCACCTCCCTTTTTTCCCTTCCAAAGTTTTGTTTTTTATAGTGGGTTATTGCTTGAACAGAAAGTAACAAAGTTGTCTGGCAGGAAATTTTTGTCCTATCTCCATCAGTTTTCTTTTTTTTTTTTTTTTTTTTGAGAAGGACTATCTCCCATCAGTTTTCTTATAGTGCCATAAGGCAGAGTAGTACAAATAACGATTGCAAAAAGAGGCAAAACAATTAAAAAAAATAGAAAATTCTACTGCAAGGAAGCATATCTGAATACTTATCCACCTTGAGCAACAAATGAATGCAGCCTGAATGCAGACCCAACTACTTTATCCAGCTCAGAGCTGAGAACATTTTGAGATGTGTAATTCAAGACACACCAAAAAAGATTCAAGACACCTCATAATGCTGCATAGTGAAACAAATCTTTCCTAATCAGGAGAATTAGGTACGTGTGAGACTAACTTGCTAGGGGGGGATAACATAACTATAATGAGCAATAGATATGAACAAATGTGATAAGCGATCAATCAAGAAAAGAATTGGATATGCCGAGTGTAAAGAGAAAATCACTTCTGCACAAGCTCAAACGGCTTTTCCTTAAACAAGTTGACAAGCATGGTTTTATTGTGTAGCTTGATCCTCATGAAGCTGTAGCCTGTAGGAACTATTGGGATATTCAAATGGCAACCGATTGTATGGAGTGTACCA
>AWOL01S0239457.1:0-17497 GCA_000715115.1 Nicotiana otophora | reverse complement strand
AGGGGTCACAGCTGTTACATCAAAAGGCTTAAGAGGCTGCAAGAACCGGAATCATCCAGTCATAATGGTACTCCTCCTCCACATGGTGTGTCCTCATAACTCGTGTGATCATACTCGAGAAATACAGGCGCCGGGCCCCAAGTAGTCGTACTCGAGACATGTGCTCAAGTATAATCTTACCCATATCAAACTTCATCCGAGTCAAGATAGCATAAATGAGACACACCTTCAACCGGGAGACGTCATTGTCGTTCTGGGTAGGTATGATCTTTGCCTTAATCAATCGGAGAATGACTCTGGCGGGACGTTGGAAATAGCACCTCTTCATATCTTTATGGAACTCATTAGCATCTTGCGTCCATGTAGCAGGAGACCCCGCGCCACACAGCTGGCATCTAATATCAGGATATGGGGGCCGGTGCAGCAACCTCAGGTTCAACTTATGTGAATGCTCCGTGAATCCCATGATTTGATTTATTACCCAAGAAGAAAATGAAATCATCTTTCCTCGCACCTCCACTTCATACACTGCATCTAAATTAGCCTCATGTTGCTAGTTATCATAGAATTCCTTGACCATGTTCACATTCACTAACTCACCGGGACGGAACAAGCTTTCAAAACCTAAGAATCTGATGTTGTTGTAAATCCCCGAGTACTTCCTGGGTAGCTTACCATCATCAATACCAACTTTCGAGTCGGGACTCACTGCCGGAACAAAGGTCCGGTATCACATCCTAGTATGAGCAGGCACAGCCCGGATGTCATACTTTCAGCCTGGTACTACATCCGCATCTGGGTCAATGCGCTCCTCTTCCTTCTCCACTAGAGTGGGGGGAGGTGCCCGCCTACCTCCTCGACGGCTACTAGAGGTAATCTCTGAGGAACCTATGTTAGAGCATTTGCTAGGGCGGCGAGACATTGTACCTGCACAAAACGAACAATATTAGCCACAACACTTAAAATAGAAACAAGACCAAACGGGGTAACCATCCCACACTTATGTCATTGGCAAGTTTACAAGTACAATGTATATCGGGGGCTCAGACTACCCCATTGAAAGCACGCCACACATATTCAATGTCCCACCCAACCACTAACATACTAGTACAATAACATAACCACGGACTATACTGATGTAAAATACAAAATCAAGAAGCTAAACTAGTAACTAAGAAAAGAAAAAGAAGAAGCTATACTAATTCACTACTAACAAAATCAGAAGTTACAATACAACACTACACAAGTACATAGCATGAATTAGACATCCCAATTAGCACCTAGCAACACATTAGCATGGGGTGGTCATTCGATTAGCACTCGGGGCTAACACGTTAAAGTTTTATAGCATATGAACATGACCTTCCACCCCACACTTATCATCTATCACCACATTATCTCATAATAATTATCCTCCAATTAGGCTACAATGTCACCTTTTATGTCATTGAGGCATTTCATCAAGCACATAGTAGTCACCAAATTTACCTCATAATTTCAACTTCAATTAATCTAAGATTACTACACAAACATACCAATTAACCTCCCAACAACAACCAAAATACCACAATAGAGTAGCAATAGCACAGAGTGCTCCAAATTTGCACAGACTTTCCTCCTATTTTCGGCCAAAAAGTCACCCCCACCATACTTCACCATAAAATTATTCAATAAGCACCAAGGCATACCAAAACTCCTCCACAATCTTAAGAACAACGAAAACCCCTCAAGGTAAGCACCATTTTCAGCCACAAAAAGCAAAGAAATTAAAAACATTTAGCACAACTACAACTACCTAGGGTTTGGTTCAAAATAAACTAAAACTACTTAAATACTACAATCAACTACTAAAACAAAAAGAAGAGATGAGAGGAAGAACTTACCTTGAAATTGGAGGGGAAGAACTTTGAAGAAGAAGAAGAATGGAGGATTTGGGGTTGATTAAAAGAGAAAATATTTGAGAGAAAAAATGAGAGGTAAGTGAGAAGGGGAAAAAACGGGTGGGGGATATATATTAAAAGAGGTCTGTTAATTTGTTGTTCTAGTTTTTTCATTTTTTTTAAATTAACTGCCGAATTTTACACTGTCGCATTATTGGGCGCGCCGCCCCATGCGACACAGTAGTGGAGATATTCAGAGAGTAGGTTTCTGACAGAATTGCCCATTTGGCTTAGCGCGATGCCCCACGCAGCCTTTTCTCAGAGTTCCGGTTTTTTTCAGTTTTTAGCCTGTGGGTCGCACCCTAACTCTATTATTTACTTATTTTCTATGCGATTCATGCTCATCCCTTTTCAAACAACCATCAAAACTCCTAAACTCTAATAATCTTACACTACAATTATCCAACTATTGTACAAAAGTAAGAAAAAGAGTTAGAAGTAGTTCTGAGTTATAGTCGTCAGCTTGACTCCGTCACTTAGACTCATTTGATCACGATGCTAGAGGATTGCTTGTCAAATCCTCCAACAAGGTACTATTTCAACCTGTGCTCATTTACCTTAAAGCTTTCATTCCCTTTTTTATCCTGTATTTAAATGGTGTCATACAGTGAGACGTGTTTCACCATATACAGACTTGTCCATCTTGACTTGAGTTTTTCAGGGAACAATCTAAGTCTACTATTGTATAGTAATACTTTATCCCCTTCATGAAACTCCTTTGGTTTAATCAGACGATCATGCCACCTCTTTATATTCTCTTTAAAAATTCGCGCATTTTCATACGCGTTGAGTCTAAATTCTTCCAATTCGTTCATATGCGCCAACCTGTATTCACCTGCAAGACAAAGATCAAGATTAAGTATCTTAATTGCCCAATGAGCTTTATATTCTATCTCAACAGATAGGTGACATGATTTTTGATACAGTAATTTGAATGGTGAAGTCTCTATGGTTATTTTGAATGCATTTCTGTACGCCCATAGAGCTTCATTCAACTTTAAAGACCAATCCTTACGATAAGCACTAACCGTATTTTCAAGAATTCGTTTAAGTTCACGGTCAGCCACTTCAACTTACCCGCTAGTTTGGGCATGGTAAGGGGTTCCTCTTTTGTGTGTGACCTTATAATTAGACAACAATGCAGCGAACTGCTTCTTCACAAAGTGCGACCCATTGTCACTGATAATCACTTGAGGTGTCCCAAAGCGGGTAAAGATTTTCTTCTGTAAGAACTCACACACCACCCGAGCATCATTGGTCCTAGTATGGATTACTTCGACCTATTTAGAGACGTAGTCAATGGCTACTAGGATATACTCATATGATGAGACGATGGGAAGAGACCCATAAAGTCAATGCCCCAAATGTCAAAATTTCACATACTAGAATGGAGTTTAGTGGCATTTCATCCCTCTTGATAATGTTACCTGCCCTTTGACACTTGTCACATGCAGCTATATACGCCAGTGCATCTTTGTACAAGGTAGGCCAATAGAAACCGACTTCCATGACCTTTACTGTAGTGCGATTTCCACCATAATGTCCTCCCGCTGCTCCATCATGGCAATGAGAAAGAATGCTTGCCATCTCTCCTTCAGGCACACACCTTCAAATCACACCATCTGCACACAGTTTAAAAAAGAAAGGGTCATTCCAAAAATAAATTTTTACCTCACCTTGAAGCTTCTTTCTTTGATCACGAGAGAGGTCACGAGGCAACCATCCACTAGCCAAAAAGTTGGCTACATCAGAATAAGAAGGAGGCCTTTCGGAGGCCGCAACAATGGAAAAAATCTGCTCATCATGGAACTCTTCTCTTACGTCAACTATTTCAACCGGAGGTCTCTCAAGTCGAGATAGATGATCGGCGACTTGGTTTTCTGTGCCCTTCCCATCTTTGATCTCCAAGTAAAACTCTTGGAGCAACAATACCCACCGCATCAGATGCAACTTGGACTCATTTTTACTCAATAGGTATTTCAAGGCTGAGTGATCCGTGTGCACAATCACTTTAGTCCCCATCAAGTATGATCTAAACTTGTCAAAAGCAAAGACCACAACAAAGAACTCTTTCTCAGTAGTGGCGTAGTTGACTTGAGCATCATTCAATGTCCTGGTTGCATAGTATATGGGCCTAAACATCTTATCTTTTCTTTTTTCCCCAGAACTGCCCCAACAGCTACATCACTGGCATAGCACATTATCTCAAATGGCTGGCTCCAATCAGGTGTTACCATAATAGGAGCACTCACAAGATTTTCCTTTATCAATTCGAATGCTCTTAAGCACTCCACAGTATAAACAAACTTGAGATCTTTCGCTAGCAATGCAGTCAACGGCTTGGTAATGCTGGAAAAGTTTTTGATGAGCCTCATATAGAACCCAACATGTCCCAAGAAACTCCTTATGCTATTCACAGAAGTCGGTGGAGGGAGCCTAGTAATTATATCAACCTTAGCTCTATCAACTTCAATTTCATGTGCAGTTACTTTGTGACCCAGTACAATTCCCTCTTTCACCATGAAGTGACACTTCTCCCAGTTAAGAACCAAGCGAGTGGCTTCACAATATTCAAGCACGAGATCCAAATTCTTCAAGCAATCCTCAAAGTCATCACCAAAGAGGGTGAAATCATCCATGAATATTTTTAAACACTTCCCGTTCAAATCGGAGAATATAGACATCATGCACCTCTGAAAAGTGGCAGGTGCATTACACAACCCAAACGACATCCTCCTATAAGAAAAACAATACCTAACGGGAAAGTGAATGTGGTCTTCTCAACATCTTCTAGGGAAATGTATATCTGATTGTAGCCTGAGTACCCATCCAACAAGCAGTAGCATCCATGTCCAACCACTTTCTCGAGCATGTGATCAATAAAAGGGAGTGGGAAATGATCCTTCCTTGTTGCATCATTCAGCCTTCTATAATCAATGAACATTCTCCACTCAGTGATTGTTCTTGTGGGAATGAATTCATTTTCACCACTGTCATGCCCCCCTTCGTAGGAACAACTTACACTGGACTAATCCACTAGCTATCAGAGATGGGAAAAATCACTCTCGCATCTAGAAATATGATGATCTCCTTGTGCACTAGCTCCTCCAAATTTTTGTTCAACTTGCATTGGGGCTGCACCACTGGCTTGATATTTTCTTCCAACAGAATTTTGTGCATGCAAATGGCTGGACTGATTCCTTGAATATCAGTTATACTCCAGCCAATGGTCTTCTTGTGCTTTTTCAGCAGCTCCACCAGCTTTTGCTCCTGTGTACCTGTCAAGTCAGCAGACATAATCATAGAAAAATTGTTAGTTTTAAGAAAAGCATATTTCAAGTGAGTGGGGAAGGGTTTCAATTCCACAGCAGGCTTAACAACCTTCTCTTTTAGTTCCTCCTCATCAACCACTTGATCCTCAGTTTCAAGGGCTTCAGCTTCTTTCTTTAGTTCAGGATTTTCATCCTCCACTGTGCTAGACTGAGTAATACACCTCTCTAGAGTATCCCCCACAAGCTTGTCAAACTTATATTTTTCAGCCAATTCCCCAAAAATATCTAGCTTGAAGCACGAGTAGGCAGACGCTTTATCACTGGGGTATTTCATCATCCTTTTCTTCCGGAACACCACTTTTTCATTGCGCACTCTGAGTATAAGCTGCCCCTCATAGATATCAAGGATAGCTCTGCTTGTACATAAAAATGGCCTCCCTAGAATTGGAGGCGCCTCCTTGTTCACCTCCAAAAACATCTAGCTTGAAGTACGAGTAGGCAGACGCTTTATCACTGGGGTATTTCATCATCCTCTTCATCCGGAACACCACTTTTTCATTGTGCACTCTAAGTATAAGCTGCCCCTCATAGATATCAAGGATAGCTCTGCATGTACATAAAAATTGCCTCCCTAGAATTGGAGGCGCCTTCTTGTTCACCTCCATATCCACCATAATAAAGTCTACGGGGAACACAAATTTTTCCACCCGCACTAGAATATCCTCAATGATTCCCTCAGGTAAAATGGTGGTCTGGTCAGCCAGTTGTAGGGACACTGGTATTGATTTGATCACTCCAAGCTCACTTTCTAGTTTCTTGAATGCAGATAGAGGCATTAGATTTATAGATGCACCAGAATTGCAGAGGGCCTTGTCGAATTTGTCAATCCTCAACGAGCATGGTATGGTGAAGCTTCCTAGGTTCCCGCACTTTTGGCGAATTTTGTTTTGCAATATGGCATTGTACTGGGTATTTAGATTGACCATTGTTGTCTCCTCTAATTTTCTCTTGCTAGACAGGATTTCCTTCAAGAACTTTGCATAAGTAGGCATCTGAGTGAGTACCTCTGTGAAGGGAATGCTCACATAAAGTTTCTTGAGCATCTCCAAGAATTTCCCAAAACATTTGTCAAGTTTTCTCGCTTCATCTTTTGAGGGAATGGTAGAGCTGGCATATGTCTACTTTCTTCAATTTTCTTTTGTACCACACTACTCTGGCCTTTTTGCTCTTCACTCTCTTTCTCTTCCAGTGTCTCGGCCTACTTGTTCACTACCTCGGGTCTTGCTTTCACCATTGGGTCAGCAAATGTTTTGCCACTTCTCAGAGATACAACTTTGATTGTTTCCTTTGGGTTCTTTTCAGTGTCAGAGGGTAAAGGCCCAGGAGTCCTCTCAGATAACAAATTTGCAATTTGTCCCAATTTTCTTTCTAAATTCCGGATGGCCATGCCTTGCTCTCGGATGGCTGTGCCCTAAGTCTCAAATTTTTCATCTGATTTATTGATGAATGTCTTCATCAGATCTTCCATACTATATTAATTTGACTATCGTGGCTGGTATTGCTGCCTCTGCTGGTTTTGAAAACCTGGTGGTCCTTGACCCTGGAGTCTGGGATTATTTTGCTGCCATGAGGTCAAGCTCCCAGTAGGTGAACTCCATGAAAAAACTGGATGTCTTTGACCCATAGCATTATAGTTATTCCCACATTGGTAGTTTCCTCTATTAAAGTTCCCTAATGCGTTGACTTCCTCAGCTGATGCTTGACACTTATAGGTAGGGTATCCCAATCCACAAAAGTCGCATGTTGCTTGCGGCTCACTCTGTACCTTGGCCAATGTCAGCTTTCTTATCTCCTTGGTCATGGTGTCCATCTGGGCTTGCATAGATGTGTTAGAGTCCACCCGATGAACCCAAACTGATTTTCTTTTATCATTACTCTCAGCCGGCCACTGATTAGCATCCTCAGATAATTCATCAAAGATTAAGACAACCTCCTCCGATGTTTTCTTTATTAGTAGACCTCCACATACAGTATTCAGAGTTCGTCGCGATGACGGTGTTAGTCCATCCCAAAAATCCTGGAGTTACATCCACAAGTCAATTCCATTGTGCTGACACTTTCTGACTATCTCCTTCAATCTTTCCCAAGCTTCGAAAACCGTTTTTGTCTCCTTCTGGCAGAAATTGTGGATTTCCCTTATGAACTTCCCTATTTTTGCAGCTGAGAAGTACTTGTCAAGAAACTTCTTGGTCATATCTTTCCATCTCCTGATCGAACCTGTGGGTAAGCTACGAAGCCATTTCTTCTCGTCATCTTTCAATGAAAAGGAGAATTCCCTTAAGTAGACTGCATCCTTTCATACTCCATTATATTAGAAAGTATTCATGATTTCTTCAAAGTTCATCAAGTGAGTATCGTTCACCTTCCCTCGAAAAATGCAGTTATTTTGATAGTTTGAAGCAAGCCTTGCTTCAATTCGAAGCTGTTTGTTGCTATGGGTGGAGGCCTGACACTTGACAGTCCTTGATTATAGACTGGCCTAGCATAGTCACCTAATGATCTTCCATGCTTGAGTGTTGCATTCTCGAACTGTTCTTTATCCAAGGGTTAGTTTAGATTGAATCTTCGACCCCCATCATTGTTGACAGTCTCATCAGCAATTCTCCGGGCTGCTTCAGCTGCTATCTGGGTAGCTTTTTGTTGTTCTGCCTGTCTTGCAGCTAAGTCTACTCCTTCATTTTCTTTGTTTGCCATGGTATCTTGAGTCGACGTTTGACACAAGAAATTTTCTGTTAATTCTCTTTCTTTTCTAAGTTGTCGCAGGTGTTTCTCCAACTCTGGTTCGTAGGGTATCACTTCCTTTGAAGAGGATCAAGTCACACACCAAAGAAATCAAACATGTATCCTATACACAAGTGAGAAACGTGAATACACTAAAGTAAAAATTGGTTCCTGAATTAGTACTAAAAACTATTTTAAACACTATTGATTACCAATCTCCGGCAACGACACAATAATTTGACAAGCGCAAAACATAACACAAAATTAATGCTCGCTAGCCAAAGATAGTATAGTTAAATTATAGTCTCCACAGGGATTGGATTTAAACAGTGTTAGAATAATCTTCAGTTGATTACTATCAAGGAAAATTAACACTTTGGTTCGATGACTATTACTACGATTAACTACTAAAAGTTAAGCAATTAACAATTTATCACAAAATAAAGCCAATGAGTAACGAAGAAATATCAATACGAGAGAAAAGGGTAATTAACTAGACAAGTGCAAAATAACTGACTCGGGATCCAATTCTTGAGTTAATTCACTCTACAATACGGTTGATTCTCACGAATTCAATCGATAGTCATATTACACTTGAAGTTAATGTTCTTCTTTTGATTAAACATTAATTTCAGTAATTAATCCTTGAAGCACGGTAAATAATTGCAACAATAAAATAATGGTTGTGATCTAAAGGGTAATTTCTCACTAATATTCCCCTATTTTCTAGTTCGATTAACAATTTAAGAGGCTCTTCCGATTACCTATTTGAATCACGAATTTAAACTAGAGCATAAGAAGTAAAGAAATTCAATTTCAAACTCCTCCTTCGATTAAACAAAATAATAAATAACTCCACAATACTAATTAAAGCTCCATCAATTAAGTCTAACAATTAACAAGAATCGAATCCCTAATCAAGTTACCGAAAAACCGTATCTGTCAACCCCTTAATAGAAATTATTCCATAACAATAGAGTATGACATCTCAATAAGATTCAAAAATAAATAAATTATCAATTCTAATGATTCGATACAAACTCCCGTATTGCACCGATTGCAGGTTGAAATATTGATGAATTCTTGAGTCTTCTTGCCTTTGTTGGTTCTCCAATCTTTCGTAGGTCAAACGTCCTCTCAAAATTATATTTTTGTTGTATTTATACCATGTAGGAATAAGCCCGGACGAAGCTACCCTTTTCTAGCCGAACTGGGAGATCACTCTGGCATTTTTGCACACCTGTGCCGTGCCATGCGGTGCGCTATTGAGGAAATCTAGAGAGCTCGCACATTGCCTGTCAGACCAACTTTTGCACTGCAGCGCCGCGCCACGTGGCGCGGCTGTGCCTTTTTCTTAGAGTAAATTCGTTTGTTCACTTTTTGACATTCGTACTTAGTCCTCGGCACCCGAACGTGATCTCCACTTAATTTTTTGGGCTTCTACTCAGACTTCAAAGCTCCAACTTATTTGATATAGCTCCAAATTACCTAAATAACTCAGAGTCATTTCCTGCAAGGCATAAAACACATAATAAGTGTAAATTACTATCATTTTAGCTCAAACATACGTAATAAGTATAATTAGAGTGCAATACTACGACTAAAATATGAGTTTCTAGCCTACCATTAGTAATGGAGATAGATGATTTAGAGCAAGAAAACACAACGACTACAACAAAAAATTCTCAGGTTTCATTTGATGATGAATTTGAAAAAGACGTCACTGTCACAGTTACTCACCCACGCTATCTTTCCCTTGGAGACACCAATGGTATTTCTCTTATCTTCTTTCAGTTAACTGGCACCAATAATTTCTCACTGTTGTATCGATCTATGCGAATTACTCTACTTGGCCGCCATAAGCCTGGAATTGTGGATGGCAGATGGAAGAAGGAGCGATTTCGTAAAAAATATTGGTACCAATAGGAAAGGTGAAATGCAATTGTATTATCGTGGCTAATGAATACAATTGCTCTGAACCTAATTAGTGGAATTTCTTATGCTACCAATGCTCATGCAGTATAGATGGATTTTCAAGAGTGATTTGACAAAGTAAATGATACTCGTTGCTAAAATTATTTCTACTCTAAGTCAAGGTACTTCATTTGTTTCTGCTTATTATTCCAAGATTAAGGACCTTTGAGATGAAGCGGAGGCTCTAGTGCCCAGTCTTGGTTGTGATTGTGTCAAATCTAGGGATTTTATTGTGCATCTATGTAAATAGAAATTGTATCAATTTCTTATAGCTTTAAATGACTCATACTCACAAGCTCGCAGTCAAATTCTTATGATGAAACTAGTACCCTCTGTAAATCAAGCCTATGTTATGTTAGTCAGTGATGAGAGTCAAAGAGCTGTGGCAGCCACTGTTGGTATTTTAGATCCTCTATCTAATTTACACATTGGACACTATGAGTCAACTGCATTAGACAGTTTTAAACCAGCTCGCAATCAGATGTTCAGAAAAAATTACAACATATAGTGTGAGTTCGGCAAACTTAAAGGACACATCAAATAAAACTTCTATAAAATTATCGGTTACCCACCTTATTTTAAGTATAAGAAGAAAGGAGAATCATCTAGCATTGATGCTTGCAATGTCGTCTCAAAGACACATAATGTGAATACACCTTAATCTCCAGGTCTAAGAAGTCCTGCACCTCAATTGTATATGCCTAAAGGTTGCATCTCAACTGCATCTCAAATGTCTACTACAGAAGGTCAATCCACCTCCTCTGTGTCAGTGCATCAGGAGCTTCCACAAGCTCCAATGACTCTCACAAAGGATCAATATGATCAAATTCTTTAATTTCTCAACAAGATATCATGTTCCTCATCTGTGGCCTATACTGCAGGTATAAGTACTGTCTTCTTAGCTACTGATAATATACAAGAATGAATTATTGACATTGGTGCTACCGACCACATGGTCTCTGATCTTAGTTTGTTAACCATGTTTAGTACAATTGATCCTCCTTACTCTAAGAAGGTATTATTACCTAATGGAGATGTTTCATAGATTAAAAATATTGGTATTAGTGCCATATCAGAGAAAAGTACAATTAAAAATGTGCTTCATATACCACAGTTCAAGTTTAACTTGCTATCTATGTCAAAGATTATCAAAGAGTTGTGGTGTTTAGTTGCCTTCTATCATAATTTTTGCATATTTGAGGATCTCTTCAATGGGAGGGTGAAGGTGATTGGTAGAGTCTATAGAGGTCTACACATATTGCCTTCTTGGATTTCATCAATTGTCAATAAACAAACTGTAGAAGTTTCACTAGAAGCCACAAAGAATAAAGACATTTCTACTAAGGAGACACAAGTAAATGTGGATCTCAAATTATGACATAGAAGACTTGGTCATGTGTTATCATCAGTTCTTAATAAGTTATTTTCAATAAAGCAAGAGAGTTGTATCTTTGTTGTGAAGGAGTATTCTGTTTGTCCATGTGCCAAGCTGACTAGACTATCTTTTCCTAGAAGTACTAATAAAATTGTAGCTTGCTTCAACTTGTTACATTTAGATGTATGGGGACCATAGAACACTGCAACTATTTATGGAAATAGATATTTTCTAACTGTGGTAGATGACTACTCTAGAATGACTTGGATGTTTCTTTTAAAACTCAAGTCAGATGTATGTGTTGTATTGTATGATTTCTTGGTACATGTGAAGACACAGTTTAACAAACAAGTTAAGTGTGTTAGATCTGATAATGGAGCTAAATTTGTTAACTCTATCTGTGATACACTATTTAAAAGACTTGGTATTGTTCATCAAAGATTTTGTGTTTATACTCCTCAGCAAAATGGAGTTGTTGAGAAAAAAAACATAGTCACATTCTAGAAGTGTGTCGAGTCTTGATGTTTCAGGGTCACATCCCATTACAATTTTGGGGACATTGTGTGTTGGCAGCTATATACCTTATTAATAGGATGCCCTCTTCACAGCTAGGTCACAGAACTTCATATGAATCGCTATATGGTCAGAAGCCATTTCTTGGGCATCTAAGAGTGCTAGACTGTATGTGCTATGCTAAAATTAACAATGAGACAAACAAACCAAAACCAAAACCAATTATTACAGCACACATGGGCTACTCGTGTACTTAGAAGGGATATGTTCTTCTTAATATTTCCACTAACTCCTTCTTTGTTAATAGAGAAGTTTCATTTATAGAAGATATATTTCCATTTCAACAGCACTACTCTAAGAAGCAACCATTATTTCTTGACACTTCTTCTTTCTCATTGCTATCTCCTATTGAGGAATGGTCTACTCAAGATACTTTAGAAGGCTCTAGTCACAATTCTGATTATCTTGTGGGTTTTTCATCACCAACCAACAATGATTCTTCTAATGTGAGTGAATTACCAGCTTATGAACCAACAGATACTACAGTCTCTTATTTTCCTTCTCCTGCTCTAAGAAGATCATCTAGGGACAAACATCCACCATTGTGGATGAAGGAATTTGTCTCTATAAATGTACATCAGAACATTCCTTATAGAATGTCAACTTATTTGTCATATGACCAGTTGTTTCCTCATTATCAAGCATTCATTGCTTCTTCTTCTTCTGACGTTGAACCAGCCTAATATGTTCAGGCAATCAAATATTCTAGATGGGTAGATGCTATGAAGTTTGAGATTGTTGCATTAGAAGATAATCACACATGGGATATTATTGTTTTGCCTTCTAGGAAGAAAACCATTGAATGCAAATGGGTGTACATGATTAAATACAAAGCTTCAGGTGAAATTGACAGGTTTAAAGCCAGGTTGGTTACCAAAGGCTAGAGTTAGAGGGAAGGAATCGATTATTAGGAGATATTTTCTCCTGTTGTTAAAATGGTTACAGTTAGGATAGTTCTCTCTATTGCTGCTATCCAGCATTGGCATATTCATCAGATAGATGTGTCCAATTATTTCCTACTGGGTGACATTTATGATGAGATTTACATGGAACTGTCTCTAGGATTTGTGAGTTAGGGAGGACATCAACCTGTATGAAGACTCATCAAATCCTTATATGGCCTCGAACAGGCTCCTAGACAACGGAATGCAAAGTTGTCAAAGGTTGTGTTGCATTTTGGATTCACTCATAGTCATTATGATCACTCATTGTTCATAAATAAAAGGTCAGGAAGTGATCTGGTATTTATTCTTGTATATGTTAATGATATGATGATTACTGGCAGCCGTCTATCATTGATCACAGAAGCAAAGATTGCTTTGCAGCAGACTTTCAAAATAAAGGACCTAGGAGAGTTAAGATACTTTCTAGGGATTGAATTTGCTAGGTCTAAGAAGGGAATCCTAATGCATTAGAGAAAGTACACATTGAAATTTATCTCTGAGGTAGGAAGAGGAGCTGCAAAGGCAATAGCTACACCACTTGAACAAATGTAAGACTAACTACAATGGAATTTAATGATCATTTGAACAATCCAAGTTAGGGGAGGATGCAAGTGTCTATCAGAGGCTTATAAGCAAGTTACTGTATTTAATAATAACAAGTCCAGATATTGCATTCAGTATACAAACCTTAAGTTAGTTCTTGCATTAGCCTAAGAAATCATATCTCTAAGCAGCCTTAAGAGTGGTCAAATATGTAAAAACATCAGCCTAGACAAAGAGTGCTTCTATCTAGCAAAACTGATAAAAGAATCATAGCCTATTGTGATACTGACTAGGCAACTTGTCTACACCATAGAAAGTTTGTAATTGATTTTCTAGTTAAATTTGGAGATTCACTAATATCTTGGAAGTCCAAGAAACAAAGCACCATATCCAGAAGTTCAATTGAATCAGAATATAGAAGTCTAGCATCTACAATTGCAGAGTTAACATGGATTCTGGGACTATTCAAGGAGATTGGAGTTGAGGTGCAGTTACAAGCTGAGATCCACATTGATAGCAGAGAAGCTATGCAAATAGAAGCCAATCCAGTCTTCCATGAAAGAACCAAACATATAGAGATTGACTGCCACTTTATAAGGAAAATAATACATAAAGGACTGATCAAGACTCATTACATTTCCACCAGAGAACAACTAATAGACTTGCTAACCAAAGGCCTCGGTAGAGTACAATATGAATACCTTTGTTCCAAGCTAGGGATGCTAAATGTGTTTGCACCACCCAGCTTGAGGGGGAGTGTTGAGAGTAACAAAACTTGATGGGTAGTTTAGACTATTTATAAACTAGTTAGTTAAGAAGTTTGTTAGTCCTTGACAGCTAAGCATAGATAGGTAATGTATAAAGAAGTCAAGTATATTTCATTTTTCTCAACTTTTCAATAAAACAGTTTCTCTCCAAACACATACCTTAATTTTCTCCCATTTCTCTGCATGTTATCTTCTTCATCAAGCTCTAAATTCTACAAACGTAACAAAAAAAAAAGGAAGACATGGATAGATTTTTGCACATTGTTATTGGTGCTCTAGACATTGTAACTTTGCTACAAGTCACAAAAGCCCAAACTATGCATCTAGTTGGAGACAACATGGGTTGGACAATCCTAACAATGGTGTGACATCTTACACAAATTGGGCATCTGGAAAAACATTCAGGGTTAACGATATCTTAGGTACGTACTCCTATGTAATACTTGCTACTTGCACAATTCATCCTTCCATTTTCTTTAGCTACGAACTCATGCTGATAGTGGCGTAGCTACCCTTTGCCAATCGAAAAACTACACAGCATAGATAGGTCAAAATTTATTTTATGTATATATGTTGTATATTGAATCTCCTTGGATTATTGTATGTTTATTTTTTTTATATTTACCCCCTTTAGTGAAAATACCAATCCCGTCACTGCTCATGCATAAAATTATCATCAAGTTCAACATTCCTTATCTAATGATTTCTAGATGTTTAAATTCTTGAAACATTTATAATTTGCGACAAACCAACATGATGTGCTACAAGTATCAAAATTCTCATTCGATGCGTGTGGTTCACAAAATGCCATAGGAAATCTTATCTTGTCGGACCAACAAATGTCACTCTTGACTCTGCCGGCGGTCACTACTTATTTGTACTTTTGGTAGGTATTGTCAAGCTAGTCAGAAGCTAGCCATTAAAGTCTCCAGCTTTAATACACCAGTAGTTTCTGCACCTTCAGATTCCGCCACTCCCGGTGGAAGTGCTCTGCCTCCAGCTCCTTCATCCTCCACGATCGTACTCGCCAAATGTTTGCTCCGTTTTATCTTCAATCATGTTCATCATTTTTCTTTAAGTAGAAGCCAAGAAGATTTCGACTAAACTTGTTATACCTAATTTACGCTGCAACAAACCAATGATTGAAATTAGATTTGCGTAAACTTTTTATTGGTCAAAAGAGAAGCTAATATATAAATTTAAATATTGTTCGTACAACTAGACATGCTCCTTTGAGCATCAAAGTTGCCAAGGTTGGCCAAAACATTAGAACATCACTAGAGATAGATCTACAATATGTAGCTCCAGAAATATCCAACGTAAGACTAGAAAAACTAGCAGATGGTGGTAGTACTAAAACATTAGGACCACCAATTTTTCCAATTTTCAGTCCTTCCTTAGCTACCAAGTCAGCCACTTTGTATTTGTTAGGATCGGGTTACCGGGTAGTGCAGAATTTAGCCAAAAAATATTATAATGACAATAACAAAGACAATGCAAGTTGATAATAACGGCAATTAAAGAACATAAAGAAGACACAAATTTAACGTGGTTCGGTCAAGGTGACCTACGTCCACAAGCGGAGAGGAGCAATTTTACTATACCAACAAGCGTACAAAAGAGAGTACAAAATTAGAGTAAATACTCTAATTAGTCCCAAATACCCCAAGAGAATAACCTCACAAGATCATTCCCAAGAAAGGGTTCACACAAGTATTTTCCAACACCCACTCGCTTACAAAATACTCTATAATGAAATAAAAGAGGAGACGAAAGACAAGAGTGAAAAGCTCTTGAATTGGTGTGTTTACAAATGAGGAGAAGCTCCTTTATTTATAGCAAAAAATTCTTGGCCTAATAGTAGATATTATGTCATGGCAAATGTCATGATCCACAAATTTTATTATAGTGGATATTATGTCATGGCAAATATCATGAAAATTTGGCCCCCACTTGAGAAGAAGTCAAATTAATGGCCATATTACACATCTCCACCTTGGCCTAATTTCAGCTTATATATAGTAAATTTACTCCACCTTCTCCGCATAAACCTCAATGGGCAAAATCATTCTTCATAAATACCAATCAAGTTCAAGCAAAAGCTTGGACTTGGACACTGGAAGAGGTTTTGTGAACATGTCAGCAGGATTGTCTCTAGTGCTGATCTTCTGAAGAGAGACTTTTCCTTCAGCAATGGTTTCTCGGATAAAATGATACTTTATATCAATGTGCTTCGTCCTCTTATGATACATATGATCTTTAGTCAAGTGAATGGCACTTTGACTATAACAGAAAATGGTAAGACCACCTTGGTGTGAACTGAGTTCCGCAAATAGACCCTTCAACCATAAGGCTTCTTTGATTGCCTCGGTCATTGCCATATATTCTACTTCGGTAGTAGATAAAGCTACTACATGTTGTAATGTAACTTTTCAACTAATATCACAACCACCAATGCAAAATACATAGCCTGTCAGTGATCTTCTTTTGTCAAGATCACCTGCATAATCTGAGTCTACAAAACCAACCAAAGTGTTAGTATTTATCCCAAACTACAAACGTGTGTTTGAAGTACCTCACAAGTATCTGAGAATACATTTCACATCCTGCCAATGTGCTTTACCAGGGCAAGCCATATACTGACTTACCACACTCACTGCTTGTGAAATGTCTGAACGTGTACAAATCATTGCATACATAATACTACCGACTGCACTGGAATAAGAAATTTATTCCATGTACCTCTCTTCTTCCTCTGACTGCGGGGACTGAGCAGCTGATAACTTAAAATGAGTAGCAAGAGGGGTACTAACTGGTTTAGCATCTTTCATGCCAAACCTCTCCAAGACTTTCTCCAAGTACTTATTCTGGGTCAGGAATAGCCTGTTGGCTTTTCGATCTCTTTTGATCTCCATGCCAAGGATTTTCTTAGCTGCTCCCAAATCTTTCATCTCAAATTCACTTTTCAGCTGACTTTTTAAATTGTGAATTTCTATTAAATCCTTAGCTGCAATGAACATGTCATCAACATAAAGTAATAAGTACACAAATGCACCATCATTTAACTTTCGGAAGTAAATGCAACTATCATACATGCTCCTCGAATAACCATGACCCAATATAAAGGAATCAAACCTTTTGTACCATTGTCTTGGAGACTACTTTAATCCGTACAAGGATTTCTTCAACAAGCAAACGTGATCTTCTTTTCCTTCAACTTCAAATCCTTCTGGTTGATGCATGTATATTTGTTCCTCAAGTTTGTCATGTAAGAAAGCTGTCTTAACATCAAGTTATTCTAATTCCAAATCATACATGGCAACGAAGG
>AWOL01S0239340.1:0-13857 GCA_000715115.1 Nicotiana otophora | reverse complement strand
AAAATCCCAAATCGAGGAAGTTTGACTCTTTTTATGGTCTGCGAACACAGAAGACCGGGTAAGAAATTCTGTTAACTCGTGAAAAAGTGTGAGGCACTCTCAAGTTCCGTGATTTTAGCACGGCCGCTCAACTATTAATAAATAGCCTAATTATCTGATTTAATACATGTTTGCAAACTATTGTGCATTTTTTACTTTCTAACCACTTTTAGTAGAGTTTTAATTGCTTTTAGGATTTATGGAGTTTATTTAAATAAGTCGCGATGTCGCGCACTTATTGTTTTGGTACATATTGTAAATCGCGCCACGTGATACGCACTCGCGACCTACAACATGTTGATTTTATTATTATTAGAAGTTATGGTCGAGTCGCGTGAAACGCACACTCGAATGGGGATTTACGTATCGTCACCATGCCACGGGAATCGTACCCATGGTTACAATGATTTATTATTTAATTACGCCTAAAGCAAGCTACGACGTCCAAAATTATTTTCCTAAGCTATTTTGAGATTTGTTGTGAGGCCATTGATTATGGATATAAAGGTGTTTGTGGAAAAGATGTAGGATTCCATACTAAACTGTATGTATAAACTGCTACTTACACTAAAACCTTATCGAGACGGAGTCCAGATCCCAAACCAATTAATCACGAAATGCAGCAAAAGTTTTAATTGACAAATTTATTATGGCAAAAGGAAACAAAAATAGAATAAAGTTTGGAGATATAAAGATAACACCAAGACAACAAACCAAACATGAACCTCTGGCCCGTCAACATTGAAAGCATTTTAATTAGAGTCTTCGTCCATGATTAACAAATTAATAAAAATACAACAACAACAATAACAACAACAACAACAACCCAGTATAATCCCACTAGTGAGGTCTGGGGAGGGTAGTGTGTACGCAGACCTTACCCCTACCTTGGTAGAGAGGCTGTTTCCAAATGACCCTCGGCATCCTTCCCTCCAAGAACTTCCCACCTTGCTCTTGGGGTGACTCGAACTCACAACCTCTTGGTTGAAAGTGGAGGGTGTTTACCATCAGAGCAACCCACCTTGTCAAAATTAATAAAAATAAAATATCTAAATTAACATGCCCAACATAGTTTTCTTCATCTCACATTAACACAATTAGATAGATAATTCAATGAAACACAGTTAAGACTAGTTGAAGTACGAAATTTATTTAAAAGTAGAAAATAATGGACCTTTACAATTGCTTGATTGTTTCTTTCAAAATTCGAGCAAGAAAGAACCTCTAAATGGAGAAACCTGTTGTGACCTCGAATAGAACCTCAACGAACCCAATAACCTCGACGGATGCTTTCAGGTTTCGGAAGAGCTTGAAATACCGAAATGGAAATCAACAACCTGGACAGATTTTTTGATTCTAAGAGTATGCTTGAGTTGACAACTTGGACCGATTTCAAAGTGACTTATGAAAAATGCCAAATTTCCGTCACTGTTTCGTTTCCTCACTTCAGTTCCTTTTTTGTCGTTTTCAATTCTTAATCCCCTTCTGCATATGTGTGTGTCTTTAAGTGAAAGAAAGAGAGATTTGGCCGTTGTTTTTGTCAACGAGGTGGAACTTGAAATTTCAGCCGTTCTTCCTCTTTTTTGAGGCGTAGGAATTAGGAGATTAAAAGGTAGCTTATAGTTTGGTTATAATTGAGTTTAAATATAAGTGTAAGAATTGACATGGACCATTAGATTAGAGGGGAATCGATGGCTAAGATTAAATCTTGTATTTAAGTGGAGAGTGAGCTAATGAGTTGAGAAGAATGAGTACTTGTCTTGCTTTGCCACTAAAATCCGAAAATAAACTCACAATTGGCTCAAATTTAATTCTTTCTTATTGAAAAAAATAAAAATAAAAATACTACCAAAATATAATAGTTAATCTTAATTAATAAGAATAAATTATTAAAGTGAACTATATATAAAAATAAAAATATTTTTGATATTTTTTTAAATGTTATAAATATTATAAATTACTAATAAGCTAAAAAGAAGTTATAAAACTATTTTTTGTGTTTTGTTTTTAAAACTTATGTTTTAAAATTAAAATTAAAAGTTGACCGAAATTCTATTAAAAATAAAAATAAAAATACTACCAAAATATAATAGTTAATCTTAATTAATAAGAATAAATTATTAAAGTGAACTATATATAAAAATAAAAATATTTTTGATATTTTTTTAAATGTTATAAATATTATAAATTACTAATAAGCTAAAAAGAAGTTATAAAACTATTTTTTGTGTTTTGTTTTTAAAACTTATGTTTTAAAATTAAAATTAAAAGTTGACCGAAATTCTATTAAAAATAAAAATAAATAAATATTTTTAAAATACTACTTTTAAAAGATGTGCGGGTCAAAACTTATGTGCTTACAATAAGTAAGTCATTAAGTCAATTCATAAGTTAATAAAAGATCACATTACAGTATAACAATATTAAGTTATAAATAATGCAAAAACTATAAGCAAGGAATAATAAAGAGAGAAAACATTTGTCTAAAAATGTAGAAGGATAAGACTTATTTGAATTTGAGATGAAAAACAAAGTGTTAATAATAATTATTTTTTAAATAATATGATTTAATGTGCTCAAACTAGACAGATCACAACATTATATGTTTAGTATTCTTTAATATTGACCGTAAAGCAAAATACAAATGCCAAAATTAAGGGGTTGGGTTATTACAGATATAAAAAAAAAAGGTTATCCACTATGAGATTTAAAAAATAATTTCATGTCGTGCTTCTTAACTAATATCTAATAATCATTTATAATTTCAATATCGAAGGTTTAATTTTAAGGTTATTTGCACATAATTCAAATAACTCAAATCATAATTTGACATGATTCATGTCCGCGCATCGCGCGAGTACCAATTCTAGTTATTTTAAATTTTAATTATCAAAAGACAAAGTAATCAACTTAAACACTTGAATATGATACAAATATTTTCCTGTGGATTTTCAAAACTTATTATGATTTGGTATGCAGTTGATGGATGGATTCAACTCCTCTCTATTTCTCATTTTCTCCATTTTCCCAAGTTCCTATTTGGATGGAAGCCAAATGTCATGGTTAAGAATTAATGGCTGAGATTTAAATAACTAAAACCAAGGCCCTAACAATAGGTTAATAACATTTGGCTTTTTTCCAAATGTTAATAGTTGTTCTTTTTTCCAGTTCATCCTTTTATTTTTCTCCTTCTTGTTTTATTGTACTATTAGACATACATATTTTTTTTATTTTGAGTTAATCTTTAATTGATTCATTGGTGTGTTTCCCTTTTTCTTTAATATGTTCAACTCTTAGTATATTATCCCCGTTTTTGTTATTATATGATTGTCGTAATTTGTTTAATAAGAATATTGGTGGCTAAGATAATCTTAGCTTTCTTACAGTTCTAAAGGATTATTACAATAGCTCAATTGAGCATTATCAACTGTTGGTATAAATTTATAAATTAGCGCAATTAAAAGATATATCTGGTTATAAAAAATATTCAAAGTATCATCCATATTTATAGCTAATTCTAAAGAAAAGGTGCCATCAAAAGATTAACTCAAAGAAGAAGTGAATAATGAGATCGTGGGAAAAGTAGGAATTTGGAGAACGGCGCACTGAAAGGAAAAACAACAAGTAAGAAACAG
This sequence comes from Nicotiana otophora, assembly GCA_000715115.1. Classification (NCBI taxonomy): domain Eukaryota; kingdom Viridiplantae; phylum Streptophyta; class Magnoliopsida; order Solanales; family Solanaceae; genus Nicotiana; species Nicotiana otophora. The sequence goes on along the minus strand of AWOL01S0239340.1, from coordinate 10,183 downwards.
AGAGCTAAGTTTTTAATGTAGTTTTATGGATGGGATAAATGTAGTTAGATTTGTGAGATTACCCAAATTTTTGTTTAAGAAAATATATTGAATATCTATTTTTCTAACCATGATTATAAGGACCTTGAATTGATGAAGATAAGCCATCTTCTTCACGGCCATTTTCACACAGAAAAGGGAAGGAAGAAGAAAAAACATTTCAGACACACACTTAGAGTTTCAGACTTCTCTATGTTATGTTGCCTAAATGTTTTATTAATTGTAGCTAAGTCCTACACGTGAAAAAATCACAGATGGGCATGATCCTTTATTCTCAACCCTCTGATCAATATTTTAAACACATGTACATAAGGATGATTCAAGAAGCAAATCTCACGTGCTTCTCACATGAGCACATGGGAAAGAATAATTTATGATTTTTCTGTTACATAATAGATAAATAGGAGTAGTATAAGTGTATAGGAATATTTTTTATTTGTTATTTACAGTAGGATAAATCTGTATATATAGGGATTTACATTATCAATACAGGGTAGAGAAAAATTTTCATAATTCCTTCTTGTTTTCTTTCATGGTATCAGAGCAGCAGTAGCTCGATCCAAATCTCTTTTCTCTCAGAATATAGTATTCAACTATGGCAGAAGAAGAAGTTCTTCCAACTCTCTCTCTACTCCCATTGCCTCTGGCTCAACCAGTCAAACAATTTCACAGGATGTAAATCATCCTTATTTCCTTCACTCGCCTGATGCTCTTGGTTTGAGTCTTGTTACCACACTTTTTGATGGTAGGGGATTTGTAGGATGGAGGAGATCAATCCTCATAGCACTTTCAGCCAAAAACAAGATAGGCTTCATAAATGGGGTATGTGAGGAGCCAAAACCCGATGCATAAGATCACCCTCAATGGAGCAGATGCAACTTCATGGTGACTTCTTGGCTTCTGAATTCCTTATCCAAGGAGATGGGTGACAATGTTATCTATTCAAAATCTGCAAAAGTTTTGTGGAATAGTCTTGAACACAAATTTGGATAAACTAATGGAGCCAAGTTGTACCAACTACAAAAGGAAATATCAATGTTAGTTCAAGGTAACCACAATATTGCTAGATATTTTACCACACTTAAGAAATTATGGGATGAACTTGATTCTCTCAACTCTCATCTGGTCTGCTCTTGTGACTGTATTTGTGATGGAAAAAAGAAAGTCACAAAGTTCTTAGAAGACCAAAGGATCATTCAGTTTCTAATGGGACTAAATGATGTCTATTCCCAGGCAAGAGGAAACATCCTTATGATGAATCTATTGCCTGGAAAATTTTTTTGCTTATTATCTCCTTCTTCAAGATGAAAATCAAAGGGAGATACATGCAAGACCACAGTTCAATGCTGATGCTTTCTCATTCATGGTATGAGTTTAAGGTAGGGCTCCACAGAGAAACAACAATCAGTCATAACAAAAGTCATGGACTAACTCACAAAAGGTTAATAACACACAACAGAAACCTAACGGAAGGAAAGGAAAATTTAATCCCAATATGAGATATACACAATGCATGAAAATTGGACATGTCAGGGTAGACTGTTACCAGCTAAATGGGTTTTCAGATGATTTTCAATTCACCAGATCAACATAAGTCAAGGCTAATGTTATAATTAAGGGACAAGACAATGACAATGGGAGCACTCAGAGCAATGATGCAACGCCTCAAACTCAATTTTTCAGTAAGGAACAAGTGTCTGAGCTGATGAACCTAATCAAGAAGACACAATTTGGAAATACAGCAATACCAGGAACTGCAATCAATGCAAATGCAGTAGCTGGTACTATACTTAAATACACTGGAACTTGTTTGGCAGCTTTTAACACAAAAACCTAGATCATTGATTCAGGGGCTTCTGAACACATGTGTTTTGATTCAAAATGTTTCTTAACTTTAGATCCACTTCCTGTTCCTCTACATATTAGCCTACCTAACTCATTTCAATTATATGTCACACACATAGGTAGTGTTCCTATTCAGTCTGGTATGATTCTTGAAAGGGTTCTTTATGTTCCTTCCTTCAAATATAATTTACTCCCAGTCCATAAGTTGTATGTCCAGCTTCATTGCTCATTGAATCTAACTTCTAGTGGATGCATCATGCAAGTCCCTTTAATGAGGAGGGGATAAGTTTTTAGTGAATTAAGAGAAGGATTGTACCTGCTGGAGCCTAGCCCACCTAAGATAGATTTTGGTTCTAGTTTAAATATCAATGTATTTTCAATTTCACAAGGAAGTGATTCCATTCTAATTCCTAGTGAAGTTTCTTGTTCTGTTTCTAATTCCAATACAGAGGATTCTAATGTACTCCAATGGCATGTTAGATTGGGGCATCTGTCATTCTCAGTAATGAAAAATCTTCAGTTCATTCATTTTCCTTCCAATTTCAATTGTGTGTGTGATATTTGTCCAAAAGCTAGATAAACTAGATTACCTTTTCCTTTGAGTCAAATCAGAACTCATGAAATTTTTTATCTTATTCATATTGATGTATGGGGACCATTCAAAAATGCCACTTACAATGGATATAAATATATTTTGACTGTGATTGATGATTTTAGTAGGGGAATTTGGACTTTTCTTTTAAGTTCCAAAAGCAATGCTTTCAATGTCTTGCAATCTTTCTTAGTTATAGTGGAGAGACAATTTTCAAAGAAAGTTAAAAGAACCAGATATGATAATGCAATGGAACTGGGGAAGGGATCTTTTCAGTCTGATTTCTTTCAGTCTTAAGGCATCTTACATGAGACTTCATGTGTAGCCACTCCCCAACAGAATTGGGTAGTTGAAACAAAATATAGGCACCTTTTGGAAGTGGCAAGAGGATTGTATTTTCAGTCACAGGTTCCTGTTAAATATTGGAGAGAGTGTATTTTGACTGCTACATACCTAATCAATAGGTTTCCTTCTAGAGTTCTAAAAGGAAAAACACTTTATGAGATTTTGTTTAAAAGGTGTCCACAGTATGAACAACTCAAGTCATTTGGATGCTTATGCTAGGGCAAATTTGTCACAGGGCACAAGCTTGTATTTTTTTTGGGATATGCACAGCATCAGAAAGGATACAAATTGCTAGAGTTACATTCTAAGAGGGTATTTATCTCAAGAGATGTTAAATTCCATGAAGCATTTTTTCCATTTATTTCTGCTCCTCTAACTTCATCCTCACTTTTGCCCCCTTATCCTTTCCTCCCTCACTCATCTACCACTACTAAAATCACTTCTCGGGATTTCATATCTACCAACTCAACCATTAATCATCAGTCACACTCTCCTGACCCTCTACATCCAAATACTTCTGAGAATAACACCCTTATTTCTCTCAATAATCCTGGAACTCCTCTATCTGTTACCAGCCTCCTAGATTCTCCTTTCCATACTCTATATCCTATTGATTACTCTAGTTCACAGCTTATAATCCCAATACCACCACCTCCTCTTAGAAAATCTAAGAGGATTTCCCAGAAACCTACATATCTTAATGATTATGTCCGCAATAGCATTGTTTTCTCTAATCTTACCTTATCATGTTTTCATCATGTCTCTCATCCTAATGTGTTTTTATTTTGGAGACCTTTCTCTCAACAATCAAGCTATTTTCAAATCTATCTTCATAGTTTTTTAGCCTACTAGCTATACTCAAGCTTCCCAAGATCTTGGATGGAGAAAAGCAATGGAAGCTGAAATTCAAGCTCTTCAACTCAATCACACCTGGGATGTTATCTCTTTCGCCCCAGGCAAGAAGGCATTGCCTTGTAAATATGTTTAGAGGTTGAACGCCAGGCTGGTTGTCAGGGGGAATATACAAATGGAAGGCATTGATTATTCTGAGACTTTCAGTCCAGTGGTCAAGAAGATCACTATCAGATGCTTATTGACTGTAGTTGTTAAGAAAGGTTGGGAGATATCACAATTGGATGTTAACAATGCATTTATGCATGGAGATCTACAGGAAGAGGTGTATATAAAATCTCCAGCTGGTCTCACCCCCTCTCATCCTTATCAGGTGTGTTTATTAAAGAAATCACTCTATGGACTAAAACAGGCCTCAAGGCAATGATATGCTCGTTTAGCAGGTGCTCTAAGATACAAAGGCTATTCTAGTTCCTTGAATGACTATTCCCTATTCTACAAACACACAAACAAGCGGATATCCATCATAGCGGTATATGTTGACGATATTCTTATCACAGGAAATTATGCCATAGAGATACAACATATTACTCAATTTTTGGATTCTGAACTCAAAGTCAAGAACTTGGGACATATTCACTATTTCCTGGGGATGGAAATACTCAGAGAACAACAAGGATACATAGTCAGTCAAAAAATATTTACCTTGGAACTATTGGCTGAGTTTGATTGTAAAGAGCCTATTGTCTCATCTCATCTTGATCCATACTCTAAATTGTACGCTGAATTAGAACCACCCATAGAGGATCCCATTCTTTATCGACGATTGGTGGATAAACTTAACTATCTCACCAATACTCGGCCAGATATTTGTTTTGTTGTTCTTTGCCTCAGTCAATTTATGCAAAGGCCATCTCTTTCACATTTTTCTGCTGGTCTCAGGGTACTCTGATATCTTAGATCAGACCCAGGCCAAGGTATCCTTCTCTCTTCTGCTCCCTCTTTTGATCTCGTCGCTTTTTGCGACGCTGGCTGGGCTTCTTGTAAAGATTTACGTCGCTCTGTCAGTTGTTTTTTTATTACTCTTGGAGGTGCCCCCATTTCATGGAAATCAAAGAAGCAGATCTCTATCTATTTGTCATCCGCTGAATTTGAGTATCGATCCATGAGACGGGTGACTGTTGAAATCACTTGGCTTGTTCGACTTCTTGTTGATTTATCGGCTCCTCCAACTTTGCCGTTTCCTTTATACTCTGACAGTCAGGGGGCGATTCATATCGCCCGCAATCCCATTTTTCACGAACGGACTAAACATGTAGAGTTGGATTGTCATTTCGTTAGACAACAATTTCTTGCTGGTGTGATAGCTCTTTCATTCGTTCCTTCGAAATCCCAAATCGCAGATCTCTTTACCAAACTCTTATATGGGGTTTCTTACACCAACATCATGAGCAAGCTGGGGGTTTTGTATCTACCCTCCAGCTTGAGGAGGGATGATGTAGAGAAGCCATCTTCTTCACAGCCATTTTCACACAGAACTTCACACATAAAAGGGAAGGAAGAAGAAGAAACATTCCAGACACACACTTAGAGTTTCAGACTTCTCTATGTTATGTTGCCTAAGTGTTTTATCAATTGTAGCTCAGCCCTACACGTGGAAGAATCATGGATGGTCATGATCCTTTATTCTCAACCATTTGATCAATATTTTAAACACCTGAACATAAGGATGATTCAAGAAGCAAATCTCGCGTGCTTCTCACATGGGCACATGGGAAAAAATAATTTATGGTTTTTCTGTTACATAGTAGACAAATAGGAGTAGTACAAGTGTATAGGAATATTTTTTTATTTGTTATTTACAGTAGGATAAATCTGTATATATAGGGATTTACATTATCAATACAGGGTGGAGAAAAATTTCCACAATTCCTTCTTATTTTCTTTCATGAATTTGGTTAATCAAATCTCAACCTTTAATTTTTAACCATGACATGTGGCTCCCACCTAAATAGAAACTTGGGAAAATAGAGAAAATGAGAAATAGAGAGGAGTTGAATCCGCAGTTGATTACCAAATTAAAAGATTATCAAAGTAGAATATACATGGATTTCATAAATATCCTATTTTCTAGTATGCAAGGAATAGTTGAGATATGATTCCTACCCCTTCTGTATGTAAAACCACAAGAAACGTTTTCAAAACATTAAGCAAAATCTTTTTTTTTAACTTTAAAGTATAGAACTTCGTTGGTTAGATTATCTGCTAAGGAATAGTACACTCGTTCGACTATCTTTAGGAAATCAAAACGCTTTTTTTTTCACTGCTAAGGATTTTGTGACTATAACTAGGAATATCTTTCCGCCTAACAACTACTAGAAACCGAAATTGGAACTATTTTGGTCTGAAAATTGGAAACCTAAGTTGTCTCAAGTAAGGAAACCAAACTCTATAAATTATCACCCTTGCGCACCATTGTATATTATCACCTGCTTTTCTCCATCGACAATTTCTAGCTATAGACTCTCATGGATTCTACTCAAAAGTCCTCTGAATATCTTGATAAGTCTGAGAATAGTAGTAATGATTTTTCTGCATTGGAATCAAACCTGCCCTCTATAGAGCCTGAAGAGGAGAAATCATGTGAAGATTTTGACAAGTCTGAGAATAGTAGCAACGATTTTCCTGCATTAGTATCAAACCGTCCCTTTATAGAACACGAAGATGAGAAATCAGTCGTTAATACTCATCAAGAAGCACCAAAGTTTTCCTATGCAGCCATGTTAGCTAACAAGACAAGCAATTCTCCTAGTAGCACATTAGTGAAAAGGGTTGTTAGGGTTGCACCAAGTGATAATGAATCACATCCTCGTACTGGGTCAAACAACGTTGTTGTTGGTCCTAAGGAAAAGATTGTCTGTGTTAGGGGCTTACCAAAAAAGATAAAAGTTGTGGAATTGATTCAGGCACTTAAGAAATTTGGACCTGTCAAACTTGACAGCCTTCAAATTAAAAAATTTGATTTGGGAGGTTGGTCTGGGAGTTTGGAATTTCAATCACCTGATTCAGCTCGTGCAGCAGTTGAGGCTGGGAAAATCAAGTTTGGAGAGCATGTGGGATTTGTTTCATTCAAGAGTGCGCCACTGAGGTAAGGAACAGACATGAATTGGAGCAGAAGAAGATAGAGAATCGAGCCCACAACTATTGCGCGAAAGACTCTCGTCGATACCACTAGATTAAAAATATTACTGTTATTTTCATTTTTTGTTATAGTATTTTCTTTTCCTCTAATAGTTTTGTATGTTCTTCTCTTTACTTGCTATTTAAGTATGAAAATTCGGCCAATCATTTTGTTTAAGTACCCAGATAATGCTTTACGTACAAACTGGATGATGAGGACAGAGATTTGAGTTTATAATCTTATTCTTTTCCTAACGTAAACAAGTCGTTGCGTTAAGAAGAAAGTAACAAATTGATTTTGTAACGAGCTCATCTAACTTTGTTCCAGAAAAAAAAAAAGGACAGTCACTTCATTGCAGATATGGTAATGTTCGATCCATTTGAGCAACTTGAGTTGATACTAATGACCAGATTATTCTAGGAGTGATATCAAGTCTGAAAAATTGTAAAATTGGGAAACAAATTAGAGACTTACTTGAAACGCAGCCCGCAGGTGCTAGCAACTAGGTGTGGTTACGGAAGAAAAAATGTTGGTAGTAGGTAACATAGTATATTGTTTGGACAATTCAGGTTGAGAGTAATTCTTACCATAATAACTACCCTACCCAAATTCAAAACTACCCAAAAATAAAATATCTACGGAAAAAGGCTCAAATACCATTTTAATTCAAAACAAATTCAATTAATGTTAGTTATTAAAGCATCCATTATTTTTATTACGTATTCATTTTAACAATATATTTAACATGGTTTCAAACACAATTATTAACACATATCTATTTTACGAAACATTAGGTAAAAACTTTTGGGGCACTGAACTTGAGCACTATTGCGATGTTCTAATTCTTTTCAGTTGAAATTGAGCTTCGAGCACCTTAATTCGATTTAAAAATCACTATTAAACGTTAGTTTGTCAAATGGGGTCGAAGGATTAAACTAAAAATGTCATGGACAGCCATTGAAGCTTGCTTAAGCTTGAATTCAAAAAATTTGGTTTTCAAAATTTGAATTTATTTCGATTGGGTGCTATTGGAATAAATTGGGTACATTTTGATGAGTGTAAATCTCAATTTAGGGACGATTTGTGAGAGATTTTAGGTGGTTTGAATTGAAATTTGAGCCAAATTCGAAGTACATAAGATGAGCATGGAAAAAGATGATATATGTTTGATACATGTCTTAGAAAAAAATTTTAAACTCGATTTGAACCACTCATTTTAACTCAAAACTAGTCCAAATCACCTCCAATCTTCCTCAAATTTTATATATTGACTCATCTATATGTTTTCAATGAATTTCAACCATACTCATTGAAAAAGATTCCTTTTTGCTTAGATTTTTTTGAATGTCATATATCTTTTTTCTTTGTATTTTATCACCTTGTTTGTTACATTGTCCATGAAATTTCTTTTTCGACTTGCATCTAATATATCCATTAAAAGTATTTAAGTTCTGTCGATGTGTTAGGCAATGACCACCTAATATAACACCTTCGCGCGTGTTTTTGGAATGGAAGAATCGCTATTTTTTCTAGGTTTAGGTTTGTGCATACGCTTTGCAACTTTTGGTGGCTACTTTTGGTAAACAACAGCTGATGGCTAAATGTTGGTAATGTTTGTGTAATTTTGGCACATTCCTGTACTTTTCTCTAATCGGAATCCTTCTTAATTTATTAGGTTGAAAGGAATCCTTACCATAATAGGAAGCCTTATATATTTATTTTGTGGACTTTGTTTTGTCTGAGTTAAATAAAGATTTTAAGAAGCTATTACTTGGTTGAAAAGAAATATTAGTTAACCTGATTCGCAAGAAACAAATTTCTATATATTTGGGTTTCTCCAACAAATAACAAAAGTTCTAGAAATAGCCCACACAAGTTTGAGTCCGGCGATTATTCGGATCATATAACATAAGATCGCAAGAGAGAGACTTAATTTTCGTGGGTGTTTTCTAGCTTCAAGAGGTATGTATATTTTTTGTTTGATTAAATTTTGTTTTTGTGTTATATATATTACATACAAAATTATTTTGTATGCTTCCACGTTATACCATCATATCACATATATGAGTTCATCGTAATCAAGAAGTATTCTCTTTTTTCAACCCGTAATCAAATAGTATGTTTAATCTTTTCTAGGGAAATATGGTTTTTCCTTTTATATGCACGATTTTTTCTTTTGTTTATGCCTTTCACTTTGTTACACTTATAACCATACTGATAGCCTGGCTAAAGACGTGTTAGTACTTTGTACGTATAACATGAAGTGTACAAATTGAGAATTCAAACTTTTTTAAAGACTAGTATATATTGAGATATCCCACTAACTAAGAAATTTATCACAAACTAGATACTATTAATCCATAAGGTTATTGGTGATTGCATAAGATTTGGTTATTCGGAGAAAGAAAAACCATCCTTAACCCCAAGATTATTTGTTTACTTCAATCGAATTAGAGCCATAATACACTCCAATTATTTTTCTCTTCATAAAACCAAAATGGTTATAGATATAGGCTTAATCTGCGAGGAGAATAGAGTGCATTGCCGCGGGGATTTTTTTTGTTGAGAAATGACATTGTATAGCTGCTTTCAAAATAATAGTCGAAAAAAATTATTTATTTTTTCAATGTATATATATACAAAAAATATACAAATTTTATACATTTTTCGGCTATCGAACGTAAATAATTTCTAGCGCGAGCTAAAAGTGAAAAAAGCCCAAAACAATTAGAGTTCATTGGATCATGTACTATTAGGCTCTAGCCCATGAAGCCCAATACAGTTGCTGCTTGGGCTCATTGCAAAATCAAGTGATACCTTCGTTCAACTTTTAGTTGGGTGAATTTCAAAAATAGCCAGATTTACAAGTGGTAATTGAAAAATAACCACAGTTTCAAAAGTAATCGAAATTTAGCTATTTTTCATGTAAATATAAATCTAAACGAAAACACTGTTCAAAATCCGTAAAATATTTCAGCATAATATACTAGAGTTCTAATTTTTTACATGTGAACTTCCAGCATAATATACTGGAGTTCCAGCCTAATATACTGGTCCAGCATAATATGCTGGAAATTCATACACAGGTGCTCCAATCTCCAATATATTATGCTGGAACTTTTCGTGTGGTGAAGTTCCAGCATAATATGTTGGAAGTTCATACACATGTGCATCAATCTCCAGTATATTAGGATGTAACTTTTCGTGTTGCAGCAAAAAGTGGCTATTTTTCAATGACTTGCAAAAGCTGACTATTTTTCAATTACCAGTCCGAAAACTGGTTAGCCCGTGCTATTTTTACCTTTTAGTTGGTATTGATGGCCCAATTA
>AWOL01S0239325.1:0-24200 GCA_000715115.1 Nicotiana otophora | reverse complement strand
GTACTGTTCAATTAAAAACGTCCGAACCTCCCTTCGCAAAAGTCTAAGGATGACTATGCGACCAAAGTGCGGCCCACGAAATGATTATGCGGTCGCATATTTGGCCGCGCAATCGACATAAAAAATGCCCCAGAAAACGGCCTCGCTCGGCGACCATTATGCGGTCCGCATAGTGCTTCTTCTTCTGCCCAACATTTTCTTTCAAATCCCCAGGCACTATTCAATACAAAAAGTCCGAACCTCCCTTCGCAAAAGTCTAAGGACGACTATGCGACCAAAGTGCGGCGCGCGAAACGGTTATGCGGTCGCATACCTGGAGGCGAAATCGACATAAAAGATGCCCCAGAAAACTGCCTCACTCTGCGACCAATCTACCATCTGTTGAGTGCTTCTGCGGCCGAAGAAATGTCTACTTCTACCCAACATATTCCTTCAACTCCCCAGGCATTGTTAAATCCAAAAAGTCCGAATCTCCCTTCGCAAATGTCTAAGGATGGCTATGCAATCAAATTGCGGCCCACAAAACAGTTATGCAGTCGCATAATTGGCCGCGAAATCGACATAAAAATGCACCAGAAAACTGCCTCACTACGCGTCCATTCTGCTGTCCGCAGAGTGGTTTTATTGACGCAGAAATGACTACTTCTGCCCGACATTATCCTTCAACTCCCCTAGCACTCTTCAATCAAAAAATTCCGAACCTCTCTTTGGAAAAGTGTAAGGATGACTATGCGACCAAAGTGAGGCCCGCAAAATAGTTATTCTGTCGCATAATTGGCCGCGAAATCAACATCAAAAAAGCCCCAGAAAACTGCCTCACTCAGCGACCATTATGCGCGCCGCATAGTGCTTCTACTTCTGCCCAACATATTCCTTCAACTCCCCTGCCACTCTTCAATCCAAAAATTCCGAACCTCCCTTTCCAAAAGTCTAAGGATTACTATACGACCAAAGTGCGGCCCGCGAAATGGTTATGCGGTCGCATAATTGGCCTCAAAAGCGATATCCAAAAAAGCCCCAGAAAACTGCCTCACTCAGCGACCATTACACGGACCGCATAGTGCTTCTACTTCTGCCCAACATTTTCTTTCAACTCCACAGGCACTGTTCAATCCAAAAAGTCCGAACATCTATTCGCAAATGTCTAAGGATGACTATGGGACCAAAGTGCGGCCCGCAAAACGGTTATGTGGACGTATAATTGGCCTCGTAATCGACATCAAAAAAGTCCCAGAAAACTGACTCACTCAGTGACCATTATGCGGTCCGCATAGTGCTTCTACTTCTTCCAAACATTTTCCTTCCACTCCCAGGCACTGTTCAATCCAAAAAGTTCAAACCTTTAATCGCAAAAGTCTGAGGATGACTATGCGACCAAAGTGCAGCCCGCGAAACAGTTATGCGGTCGCATAATTGGCCGCGCAATCGACATCAAATATGCCCCAGAAAACTGCCTCACTATGCGACCATTCTCCGATCGCATAATTAGCCGCCAAATCGACATAAAAATGCACAAGAAAACTTCCTCACTATGCGACTATTCTATGATCCACAAGTGGTTTTGCGGTTGCAGGACGTGCCACAGAAATGCCTACTTCTGCACAACGTTTCCCTTCAACTCCCCAGGTACTGTTCAATTAAAAACGTCCGAACCTCCCTTCGCAAAAGTCTAAGGATGACTATGCGACCAAAGTGCGGCCCGCAAAATGATTATGCGGTCGCATATTTTGCCGCGAAATCGACATAAAAAATGCCCCAGAAAACTGCCTCGCTCAGCGACCATTATGCGGTCCGCATAGTGCTTCTTCTTCTGCCTAACATTTTCTTTCAAATCCCCAGGCACTATTCAATACAAAAAGTCCGAACCTCCCTTCGCAAAAGTCTAAGGATGACTATACGACCAAAGTGCGGCACACGAAACAGTTATGCGGTCGCATACCTGGCCGCGAAATCGACATAAAAAATGCCCCAGAAAACTGCCTCACTCTGCGACCAATCTACGATCCGTTGAGTGCTTCTGCGGCCGAAGAAATGTCTACTTCTACCCAACATATTCCTTTAACTCTCCAGGCATTGTTCAATCCAAAAAGTCCGAATCTCCCTTCGCAAATGTCTAAGGATGACTATGCGACCAAATTGCGGCCCACGAAACGGTTATGCAGTTGCATATTGGCTGCAAAATCGACATAAAAATGCCCCAGAAAACTGCCTCACTATGCGTCCATTCTGCGGTTCGTAGAGTGGTTTTATTGACGCAGAAATGACTACTTCTGCCCGACATTATCCTTCAACTCCCCTGGCACTCTTCAATCCATAAATTCCGAACCTCCCTTTGGAAAAGTGTAAGGATGACTATGCGACCAAAGTGCGGCCCGCGAAGCAGTTATTCTGTCGCATAATTGGCCGCACAATTGACATCAAAAACGCCCCAGAAAACTGCCTCACTCAGCGACCATTATGCCGTCCGCATAGTGCTTCTACTTCTGCCCAACATATTCCTTCAACTCCCCAGGCACTGTTCAATCCAAAAAGTTTGAACCTCTATTCGCAAAAGTCTAAAGATGACTTTGCGACCAAAGTGCGGCCAGCGAAACGGTTATGCGGTCGCATAATTGGCAGCGAAATCCACATCAAATATGCACCAGAAAACTGCCTCACTTTGCGTCCATTATGCTGTACACATAGTGGTTTTGCGGCCGCAGAAACGCCTACTTCTGCCTGACATTATCCTTCAACTCCCTTGGCACTCTTCAATCCAAACATTCCAAACCTCCCTTTCCAAAAGTCTAAGGATTACTATGCGATCAAAGTGTGGCCCGCGAAATGGTTATGCGGTCACATAATTGGCCTCGAAATTGACAACAAAAAAGCCCCAGAAAACTGCCTCACTCTGCATCCATTCTGCGGTCCGCAGAGTGGTTTTGCGGCCGCAGAAATGCCTACTTCTCCCGACATTATCCTTCAACTCCCCTGGCACTCTTCAATCAAAAAATTCCGAACCTCCCTTTGCAAAAGTGTAAGGATGACTATACAACCAAAGTACGGCCCGCGGAATAGTTATTCTGTCGCATAATTGGCCATGAAATCGACATCAAAAATGCCCTAGAAAACTTCCTCACTCAGCGACCATTATGCGGTCCGCATAGTGCTTCTACTTCTGCCCATCATTTTCCTGCAACTCCCTAGGCACTGTTCAATCTAAAAGGTTCGAACCTCCATTCGCAAAAGTCTAAGGATGACTATGAGACCAAAGTACAGCCCGCAAAATGGTTATGCGGTCGCAGAATGGGCCACAGAAATTCCTACTTGTGCCTAACATTTTCATTCAACTCCCCAGGCGCTGTTCAATCAAAAAAGTCTGAACCTCCCTTCGCAAGAGTCAAAGGATGAATATGCGACCAAAGTACGGCCCGCGAAATGGTTATGCTGTCGCATAATTGGCCTCAAAATCGACATCACAAAAGCCTTAGAAAACTGCCTCACTCAGCGACCATTACACGGACCGCATAGTTCTTCTACTTCTACCCAACATTTTCCTTCAACTCCATAGCCACTGTTCAATCCAAAAACTCTAAACATCTATTAGCAAATGTCTAAGGATGACTATGCGACCAAAGTGCGGTCCACAAAACGGTTATGTGGTCGTATAATTGGCCTCGTAATCGACATCACAAAGTCCCAGAAAAATGTCTCACTCAGTGACCATTATGCGGTCCGCATAGTGCTTCTACTTCTGCCCAACATTTTCCTTCAACTCCCCAGGCACTGTTCAATCCAAAAAGTTCAAACCTTTAATAGGAAAAGTCTGAGGATGACTATACGACAAAAGTGTGGCCCGCGAAACGGTTATGCGGTCGCATAATTGGTCGCGCAATCAACATCAAATATGCCCCAGAAAACTGCATCACTATGCGACCATTCTCCATCGCATAATTAGTCGCGCAATCGACATAAAAAGGCACAAGAAAACTACCTCACTATGCGACTATTCTATGATCCCCAGAGTGGTTTTGCGGTCACAGGACGGCCACAGAAATGCCTACTTTTGCCCAACATTTTCCTTCAATTCCCCAGGTACTGTTTAATTAAAAGAGTCCGAACCTCCCTTCACAAAAGTCTAAGGATTACTATACGACCAAAGTGCGTCCCGCGAAAGGATTATGCGGTTGCATATTTGGCCGCTAAATCGACATAAAAAATGCCTCAGAAAACTGCCTCACTCAGCGACCATTTTGCGGTCCGCATAGTGCTTCTTCTTCTGCCCAACAATTCATTTCAACTTCCCAGGCACCATTCAATCCAAAAAGTCCGAACTTCCCTTCGCAAAAGTCTAAGGATGACTATGCGACCAAAGTGCCGCGTGCGAAATGGTTATGCGGTCGCATACTTGGCCGCGAAATCGACATAAAAATGCCCCAGAAAACTGGCTCACTCTACGACCAATCTGTGATCCGCTGAGTGGTTCTGTGGCCGTAGGAATGTCTACTTCTGCCCAACATATTCCTTCAACTCCCTAGGCACTGTTAAATGCAAAAGGTCTAAGGATGACTATGCGACAAAATTGCGGCCCGCGAAACGGTTAAATAGTCGCATAATTGGCTGCGAAATCGACATAAAAAATGCACCAGAAAACTGCCTCATTCCGTGTCCATTCTGCCGTCCGCAAAGTAGTTTTATTGACGCAGAAATGACTACTTCTGCCCGACATTATCCTTCTACTCCCCTGGCACTCTTCAATCCAAAAATTCCAAACCTCCCATTTGCAGAAGTATAAGGATGACTATGCGACCAAAGTGCGGCCCGCAAAACAGTTATTTTGTCGCATAATTGGCCGCGAAATCGACATAAACAATGACCCAAAAAACTGCCTCACTCAGCAACCATTATGCGGTTCGCATAGTGCTTCTACTTCTGCCCAACATATTCCTTCAACTCCCCATGCACTGTTCAATCCAAAATGTTTGAACCTCCATTCGCAAAAGTCTAAGAATGACTATGCGACTAATGTGCGGCCCGCGAAACGGTTATGCGGTTGCATAATTGGCCGCAAAATCTACATTAAATATGCACCAGAAAACTACCTCACTCTGCGTCCATTATGCGGTCCGCAGAGTGGTTTTGCGGCCGCAGAAATGCCTACTTCTGCCCGACATTATCCTTCAACTCCCCTGGCACTCTTCAATCCAAATATGCCGAACCACCCTTTGAAAAAGTGTAAGGATGACTAGGCGACCAAAGTACAGCCCGCGAAACAGTTATTCTGTCGTATAATTGGCTGCGAAATCGACATCGAAAATGCCCCAGAAAACTGCTTCACTCAGCGACCATTACGCGGTCTGCATAGTGCTTCTACTTCGGCCCAACATTTTCCTTCGACTCCCCAGGCACTGTTCAATCAAAAAAGTTCGAACCTCCATTCGCAAAAGTTTAAGGATGACTATGCGAACAAAGTGCGGCCCGCAAAACGGTTATGCGATCGCATAATTAGCCGCGAAATTGACATAAAAAATGCACAAGAAAACTGCCTCACTACGCAACCATTCCGTGATCCGCTGAGTGGTTCTGCAGCTGCAGAACGGGCCACAGAAATGCCTACTTCTGCCCAACATTTTCCTTCAACTCCCCAGGCACTGTTCAATCCAAAAAGTCCGAACCTCCCTTCGCAAAAGTCTAAGGATGACTATGCGACCAAAGTGCGGCCTGCAAAATGGTTATGCGGTCACATAATTGACCTTGAAATCGACATAAAAAAGCCCTAGAAAACTGCCTCACTCAGCGACCATTCTGCGCTCCGCATAGAGCTTATACTTCTGCCAAACATTTCCCTTCAACTCCCCCGACACTATTCAATCCAAAAAGTCCGAACCTCCATTCGCAAAAGTCTAAGGATGACTCTGCAACCAAAGTGCGGCCCGTGAAATGGTTATGCGATCGCATAATTAGCCACGAAATCGACATAAAAAATGCACAAGAAAACTACCTCACTCTATGACCATTCTGTGATCCGCAAAGTGGTTCTGCGGCCGTAGCACAAGCCGCAGAAATGCCTACTTCTGCCCAACATTTTCCTTCTTCTCCTAGGCACTGTTCAATCAAAAACGTCCGAACCTCCCTTTGTCAAAGTCTAAGGATGACTATGCGACCAAAGTGCGGCCCGCAAAACATTTATGCGGTTGCATAATTGGCCGCGAAATCCACATATAAAACTCCCCAGAAAACTGCCTCACTCAGCGACCATTATGCGGTCCGCATATGCTTCTACTTCTGCCCGACATTTTCCTTTAACTCCACAGGAAGGATTCAATCCAAAAAGTCCAAACCTCCATTCGCAAAAGTCTAAGGATGAATATGCGACCAAAGTGCAGCCCGCGAAAAGCTTATGCGGTCGCATGATTGGCCTCGAAATCGACACCAAAAAAGCCCCAGAAAACTGCCTCCCTCAGCGACCATTCTGCGGTCCGCATAGAGCTTATACTTCTGCCCAACATTTTCCTTCAACTCCCCAGGCATTATTCAATCCAAAAAGTCCAAACCTCTATTCACAAAAGTCTAAGGATGACTGTGCGACCAAAGTGCGGCCCGCAAAATGGTTATGCGGTCGCATAATTAGCCACGAAATCGACATAAAAGATGAACAAGAAAACTACCTCACTCTATGACCATTCTGCGATCCGCAAAGTGGTTATGCGGCCGCAGAACAGGCCGCAAAAATGCCTACTTCTGCCCAACATTTGCCTTCAACTCCCAAGCACTGTTCAATCAAAAAAGTCTGAACCTCCCTTCGCCAAATTCTAAGGATGACTATGCGACTAAAGTGCGGTCCACGAAACAGTTATGCGATCGCATAATTGGCAGCGAAATCCACATATAAAACTCCCCAGAAAACTACCTCACTTAGCGACCATTATGCGGACCGCATAGTGCTTCTAATTCTGCCCAACATTTTCCTTTAACTACACAGGAAGTATTCAATCCAAAAAGTCCGAACCTCCATTCGCAAAAGTCCAAGGATGCATATGCGACCAAAGTGCGGCCCGTGAAAAACTTATGCGGCCGCATAATTGGCCGCGAAATAGACATAAAAATGCACAAGAAAACTGCCTCACTCAACGACCATTCTGTGATCCGCTGAGTGGTTTTGCAGCCGCAGAACGAGCCGGAGAAATGCCTACTTCTTCCCAACATTTCCCTTCAAATACCCAAGCACTGTTCAATCCAAAAATTCCGAACCTCCCTTCGCAATGATCTAAGGATGACTATGCGACCAAAGTGCGGCCCGAGAAATGGTTATGCGGTCGCATGATTGGCCTCGAAATCGACACCAAAAAAGCCCCAGAAAACTGCCTCACTCAGCGACCATTATGCGGTCCGCATAGTGCTTATACTTTTGTCCAACATTTTCCTTCAACTCCCTAGGCACTGTTCAATCCAAAAAGTCCGAACCTCCATTCGCAAAAGTCTAAGGATGACTCTGTGACCAAAGTGCGGCCCGCAAAATGGATATGCGGTCGCATAATTAGCGGCAAAATCGACATAAAAAACGCACAAGAAAACTACCTCACTCTACGACCATTCTGCAATCTGTAGAGTGGTTCTGTGGCCGCAGAACGGGCCGCAAAAATACCTACTTCTGCCCAACATTTCGCTTTAACTCTCAGGCACTGTTCAATCAAAAAAGTCTGAACCTCCCATCGCCAAAGTGTAAGGATGACTATGCGACCAAAGTACGGCCCGTGAAACAGTTATGCGGTCGCATAATTGGCAGTGAAATCCACATATAAAACTCCCCAGAAAACTGCCTCACTCAGCGACCATTATGCGGACCGCATAGTGCTTCTACTTCTGCCCAACATTTTCCTTCAACTCCACAGGCACTCTTCAATCCAAAAAGTCCAAACCTCCATTACAAGAAGTCTAAGGATGCATTTGTGACCAAAGTGCGGCCCGCGAAAAGGTTATACGGTTGCATAATTGGCCGCGAGATCGACATAAAGAATGCACAAGAAACCTGCCTCACTCTGTGACCATTCTGCGATCCGCTGAGTGGTTCTGCAGCTGCAAAACGGGCCGGAGAAATGCCTACTTCTGCCCAACATATTTCTTCAACTTCCCAGGCACTGTTCAATCCAAAACGTCCGAACCTCCCTTCGCAAAAGTCTAACGATGACTATGCGACCAAAGTGCGGCCCGCAAAATGGTTATGCGGTTGCATAATTGGCCTCGAAATTAACATAAAAAAGCCCAGAAAACTACCTTACTCAGCGACCATTCTGCTGACCGCATAGTGCTTATACTTCTGCCCAACATTTTCCTTTAACTCCCCAGGTACTGTTCAATCCAAAAAGTCCGAACCTCCATTCGCAAAAGTCTAAGGATGACTCTGCGACAAAAGTGCAGCCCGCGAAATGCTTATACTGTCACATAATTAGCCGCAAAATCGACATAAAAACGCACAAGAAAACTACCTCACTCTACGACCATTCTGCGGTCCAGAAAGTGGTTATGCGGCCGCAGAATGGGCCGCAGAAATGCCTACTTTTGCCCAACATATTTCTTCCACTACCAGGCATTGTTCAGTCAAAAAAGTCCAAACCTCCCTTCGCCAAAGTCTAAGGATGACTATGCGACCAAAGTGCTGCCCGCGAAACGGTTATGCGGTCGCATAATTGGCCGCGCAATCCACATATAAAATTCCCCAGAAAACTGCCTCACTCAACGACCATTATGCGGACCGTATAGTGCTTCTACTTCGGCCCAACATTTCCATTCAACTCCACAGGCACTGTTCAATTAAAAAAGTCCGAACCTACATTCTCAAATGTCTAAGGATGACTATGCAACTAAAGTGCCGCCCGCAAAACGACTATGTGGTCGCATACTTGACCGCGAAATCGACATAAAAAGTGCCCCAGAAAACTGCCTCACTCTGCGACCATTCTGCGATCCACTGAGTGGTTCTGCGGCCGTAGAAATGCCTACTTCAGCCCAACATTTTCTTTCAAATCCCCAGGCACTGTACAATCCAAAAAGTCCGAACTTCCATTCGCAAAGGTCTAAGGATGACTCTGCGACCAAAGTGCGGCCCGCGAAATGGTTATGCGGTCGCATAATTAGCCACGAAATCGACATAAAATATTCACAAGAAAACTACCTCACTCTATGACCATTCTGCGATCCGCAAAGTGGTTCTGCGGCCGCAGAACAGGCCGCAGAAATGCCTTCTTTTGCCCAATATTTTCCTTCAACTCCCAGGCACTGTTCAATCAACACCAAAAAAGCCCTAGAAAACTGCCTCACTCAGCGACCATTCTGTGGTCCGCATAGTGCTTATACTTCTGTCCAAAATTTTCCTTCAACTCCCCAAGCACTGTTCAATCCAAAAAGTCCGAACCTCCATTCGCAAATGTCTAAGGATGACTCTACGACCAAAGTGCGGCTCGCAAAAAGGATATGCGGTCGCATAATTAGCCGCAAAATCGACATACAAAACCCACAAGAAAACTACCTCACTCTACGACCATTCTGCGATCTGTAGAGTGGTTCTGCGGCCGCAGAACGGGCTGCAGAAATACCTACTTCTGCCAAACATTTCCCTTTAACCCCCAGGCACTGTTCAATCAAAAAAGTCTGAACCTCCCTTCGCCAATATCTAAGGATGACTATGCGACCAAAGTGTGGCCCGTGAAATGGTTATGCGGTCGCATAATTGGCCGCGATATCCACATAAAAAACTCCCCAGAAAACTACCTCACTCAGCAACAATTATGCGGACCGCATAGTGCTTCTACTTCTGCCCAACATTTTCCTTCAACTCCACCGGCACTGTTCAAGCCAAAAAGTCCAAACCTCCATTAACAGAAGTCTAAGGATGAATTTGTGACCAAAGTGCAGCCCGCGAAAAGGTTATACGGTTGCATAATTTGCTGCGAAATCGACATAAAAATGCACAAGAAAACTGCATCACTCTGTGACCATTCTGTGATCTGCTGAGTGGTTCTGCAGCTTTAGAACGGGCCGGAGAAATGCCTACTTCTGCCCAACATTTTCCTTCAACTACCTAGGCACTGTTCAATCCAAAAAGTCCGAACCTCCCTTTGCAAAAGTCTAAGGATGACTATACGACCAAAGTGCGGCCCGCAAAATGGTTATGTGGTTGCATAATTGGCCTCGAAATCGACATCAAAAAAGCCAGAAAACTGCCTTACGCAGCGACCATTCTACTGTCCGCATAGTGCTTATACTTCTGCCCAACATTTGCATTCAACTCCCCAGGCACTGTTCAATCCAAAAAGTCCGAACCTCCATTCGCAAAAGTCTAAGGATGACTCTACGACCAAAGTGCAGCCCGCGAAATGCTTATGCGGTCACATAATTAGGTGCAAAATCGACATAAAAAATGCACAAGAAAACTACCTCACTCTAAGACCATTCTACGGTCCACAAAGTGGTTCTGCGGCCGCAGAATGGTCCGCAGAAATGCCTACTTCTGCCCAACATATTCCTTCAACTCCCAGGCACTGTTTAATCAAAAAAGTCTAAACCTCTATTCGCAAAAGTCTAAGGATGAATATGCCACCAAAGTGCGGCCCGCGAAAAGGTTATGCGGTCGCATAATTGGCCGCAAAAGCAAAATAAAAAATGCACAAGAAAACTCCCTCACTCTGCGACCATTCTGCGATCTCGGGCTGCAGAAATGCCTACTTCTGCCCAGCATTTTCCTTCAACTCCACAGGCACTCTTCAATCCAAAATGTCCAAACCTCTATTCGCAATAGTTTAAGGATGAATATACGACCAAAGTATGGCCCACGAAAAGGTTATGCAGTCGCATAATTGGCCGTGAAATCGACATAAAAATTCTCAAGCAAACTGCCTCACTATGCAACCATTCTGCGATCCACTGAATGGTTCTGCAGCCGTAGAACGGGCCGCAGAAATGCCTACTTCTGCCCAACATTTTCCTTCAACTCCCCAGGCACTGTTCAATCTAAAAGGTCCGAACCTCCCTTCGCGAAAGTCTAAGGATGACTATGCGACCAAAGAGCGGCCCGCGAAATGGTTCTGCGGTCGCTTAATTGGCCTTGAAATAGACATCAAATAAGCCCTAGAAAACTGCCTCACTCAGCGACCATTCTGCGGTACGCATAGTGCTTATACTTCTTCCCAATATTTTCCTTCAACTCCCCAGGCACTGTTTAATCAAAAAAGTCAAAACCTCCGTTCGCAAAGGTCTAAGGTTGACTATGGGACCAAAGTGCGTCCCGCGAAATGGTTATGCGGTGGCATAATTAGCCACGAAATCGACATCAAAAACACACAAGAAAACTACATCACTCTGCGACCATTCTGCGGTGCGCAGAGTGGTTTGGCGGCAGCAGAACGGGCCGTAGAAATGCCTACTTCTGCCTGACATTATCCTTCAACTCCACTGGCACTGTTCAATCCAAAAATTCTGAACCTCCCTTCGCAAAAGTCTAAGGATGACTATGTGACGAAAGTGCGGCCTGCGAAATGGTTATGCGGTCGCATAATTTGCCTCGAAATCGACATCAAAAAAGCCCCAGAAAACTGCCTCACTCATTGACCATTCTTCGGTCCGCATAGTGCTTATACTTCTTCCCACAATTTTCCTTCAACTCCCTAGTCATTTTTCAATCAAACAAGTCCGAACCTCCATTCGCAAAATTATAAGGATGACTATGCGACCAAAGTGCGGCCCGCAAAATGGTTATGCGGTCGCTTAATTAGCCGCGAAATTCACATAAAAAATGCACAAGACAACTACCTCACTCTACGACCATTCTGCGATCCGGATATTCAACCAATGTGCGGCCCGCGAGATAGTTATACGGTCGTATAATTGGCCGCGATATCCACATATGTAACGCCCCAGAAAACTGCCTCACTCAGCAACCATTATGCGGACTGCATAATGCTTCTACTTCTGCCAAACATTTTCCTTCAACTCCACTGGCACTGTTCAATCCAAAAAGTCCGAACCTCCATTCGAAAAATTCTAAGGATGACTATGCGACCAAATCGCGGCCCGCAAAAAGGTTATGCGATCGCATAATTGGCAGCGCAATTGACATAAAAATGCACAAGAAAACTGCCTCACTCTGCGACCATATTGCGATCCGCTGAGTGGTTATGCAACCGCAGAACGGGCCACAGAAATGCCTACTTCTGCCCAACATTTTACTTCAACTCCCGAGACACTATTCAATCCAAAAAGTCTGAACTTCCCTTCGCAAAAGTCTAAGGATGAATATGCGACCAAAGTGCGGCCCGCGAAATGGTTATGTGGTCCCATACTTGGCCACGAAATCCACATCAAAAAAGTCCCAGAAGATGGCCTCACTCAGCGACCATTCTGCAGTCCTCATAGTACTTATACTTCTGCCCAACATTTTCCTTTAAATCCCCAAGCACTGTTCAATCCAAAAAGTCCGAACCTCCCTTTGCAAAGGTATAAGGATGACTATGCGACCAATGTGTGGCCCGCGAAACGGTTATGCAGTCGCATAATTGGCCGCAAAATCGAAATAAAAAATGCACCAGAAACCTGCCTCACTCTGCGACCATTCTGCGGTCCGCAGAGTGGTTTGGCAGCCGCAGAACGTGCCGTAGAAATGCCTACATCTGCCCGACATTATCCTTCAACTCCCCTGGCACTATTCAATCAAAAAATTCCGAACCTCCCTTCGCAAAAGTCTAAGGATGACTATGCGACCAAAGTGCGGCCCGCGAAACAGTTATTCTGTTGGATAATTGGCCGCGAAATCGACATCAAACACGCTCCAGAAAACTGCCTCACTCAGTGACCATTATGTGGTCTGCATAGTGTTTCTACTTCTGCCCAACATTTTCCTTCAACTCCCCAGGCACTGTTCAATCACAAAAATTGGGACCTCCATTCGCAAATGTCTAAGGATGACTATGCAAGCAAAGTGCGGCCTGCGAAACTATTATGCGGACGCATAATTGGCCGCGCAATCGACATCAAATATGCCCGAGAAAACTGCTTCACTCTGCGACCATTCAACGATACGTAGAGTGGTTTTGCATCCACAGAACGGGCCACAGAAATGCCTACTTCTTCCCAACACTTTCCTTCAACTCCCAGGCACTGTTCAATCCAAAACGTCCGAACCTCCCTTCACAAGAGTCTAAGGATGCCTATGCGACCAAAGTGCAGCCCGCGAAAAGGTTATGCGGTCGCACAATTGGCAGCGAAATTGACATAAAAAACGCATAAGAAAACTGCCTCACTCTGCGACCATTATGCGAACTGCTAAGTGGTTGTGCAAGCGCAAAACGGGCCGCAGAAATCCCTACTTCTTCCCAACATTTTCCTTCAACTCCCGAGGCACTATTCAATCCAAAAAGTCTGAACTTCCCTTCGCAAAAGTCTAAGGATGACTATGCGACCAAAGTGCGGCCCACGAAATGGTTATGCGGTCGCATATTTGGCCGCGAAATCCACATCAAAAAAGCCCCAGAAAATTGGCCTCGCTCAGTGACCATTCTGCGGTCTGCATAGTACTTATACTTCTGCCCAACATTTTCCTTCAAATCCCCAGGCACTGTTCAATCCAAAAATTCTGAACCTCCCTTTGCAAAGGTCTAAGGATGACTATGCGACCAAAGTGCGGCCCACGAAATGGTTATGCGGTCGCATATTTGGCCGCGAAATCCACATCAAAAAAGCCCCAGAAAATTGGCCTCGCTCAGTGACCATTCTGCGGTCTGCATAGTACTTATACTTCTGCCCAACATTTTCCTTCAAATCCCCAGGCACTGTTCAATCCAAAAATTCTGAACCTCCCTTTGCAAAGGTCTAAGGATGACTATGCGACCAAAGTGCGGCCCACGAAACGGTTATGCAGTCGCATAATTGGCCGCGAAATCGAAATAAAAAATCCACTAGAAAACTACCTCACTCGGCGACCATTCTGCGGTCCGTAGAGTGGTTTGGCGGCCGTAGAACGGGCCGTAGAAATGCTTACTTCTGCCCGACATTATCCTTCAACTCCCCTGGCACTGTTCAATCAAAAAATTCGAAACCTCCCTTCGCAAAATTCTAAGGATGACTATGCGACCAAAGTGCGGCCCACGAAGTAATTATTCTGGCGGATAATTGACCGTGAAATCGCATCAAAAATGCCCCATAAAACTGCCTCACTCTGCGACCATTCTGCGGTCCGCAGAGTGGTTTGGCGGCGCTGAACGGGCCGTAGAAATGCCTACTTCTGCCCGACAGTATCCTTCAACTCCCCTGGCACTGTTCAATCCAAAAATTCCGAACCTCCCTTCGCAAAAGTCTAAGGATGACTATGCGACCAAAGTGCAGCCCATGAAACAGTTATTCTGTCGGATAATTGGCTGCGAAATCGACATCAAAAACGCCCCAGAAAACTGCCTCACTCAGCGACCATTATGTGGTCTGCAGAGTGTTTCTACTTCTGCCCAACATTTTCCTTCAAATCCCCAGGCACTGTTCAATCCAATAAGTTCGAACCTCCATTCGCAAAAGTCTAAGAATGACTATGCAACCAAAGTGTGGCCCGCGAAACGGTTATGCGATCGTATAATTGGCCGCGCAATCGACATCAAATATGCCCCAGAAAATTGCCTCACTCTGCGACCATTCTACGATACGTAAAGTGGTTTTGCGTCCACAGAACGGGCCGCAGAAATGCCTACTTCTGCCCAACATTTCCTTCAACTCCCAGGCACTGTTCAATCCAAAACGTCCGAACCTCCCTTTACAAGAGTCTAAGGATGACTATGCGACCAATGTGCGGCCCGCGAAATGGTTATACGGTCGTATAATTGGCCGCGATATCCACATATGAAATGCCCCAGAAATCTACCTCACTCAGCAACCATTATGCGGACCGCATAATGCTTCTACTTCTGCCAAACATTTTCCTTCAACTCCACTGGCACTGTTCAATCCAAAAAGTCCGAACCTCCATTCCAAAAATTCTAAGGATGACTATGCGACCAAAGTGCAGTCCGCGAAAAGGTTATGCGGTCGCATAATTGGCAGCGAAATTGACATAAAAAACGCACAAGAAAACAGCCTCACTCTGCGACCATTATGCGATCCGCTGAGTGGTTATGCAACCGCAGAACGGGCCGCAGAAATGCCTACTTCTGCCCAACATTTTCCTTCAACTCCCGAGGCACTATTCAATCCAAAAAGTCCGAACTTCCATTCGCAAAAGTCTAAGGATGAATATGCGACCAAAGTGCGGCCCGCGAAATGGTTATGTGGTCGCATATTTGGCCGCGAAATCCACATCAAAAAAGTCCCAGAAAATTGGCCTCACTCAGCGACTATTCGGCGGTCCGCATAGTACTTATACTTCTGCCCAACATTTTCCTTCAAATCCCCAGGCACTGTTCAATCCAAAAAGTCCGAACCTCCCTTTGCAAAGGTATAAGGATGACTATGCGACCAAAGTGCGGCCCGCAAAACGGTTATGCGGACGTATAATTGGCCGCGCAATCGACATCAAATATGCCCTAGAAAATTGGCCTCACTCAGCGACTATTCGGCGGTCCGCATAGTACTTATACTTCTGCCCAACATTTTCCTTCAAATCCCCAGGCACTGTTCAATCCAAAAAGTCCGAACCTCCCTTTGCAAAGGTATAAGGATGACTATGCGACCAAAGTGCGGCCCGCAAAACGGTTATGCGGACGTATAATTGGCCGCGCAATCGACATCAAATATGCCCTAGAAAATTGGCCTCACTCAGCGACTATTCGGCGGTCCGCATAGTACTTATACTTCTGCCCAACATTTTCCTTCAAATCCCCAGGCACTGTTCAATCCAAAAAGTCCGAACCTCCCTTTGCAAAGGTATAAGGATGACTATGCGACCAAAGTGCGGCCCGCAAAACGGTTATGCGGACGTATAATTGGCCGCGCAATCGACATCAAATATGCCCTAGAAAATTGGCCTCACTCAGCGACTATTCGGCGGTCCGCATAGTACTTATACTTCTGCCCAACATTTTCCTTCAAATCCCCAGGCACTGTTCAATCCAAAAAGTCCGAACCTCCCTTTGCAAAGGTATAAGGATGACTATGCGACCAAAGTGCGGCCCGCAAAACGGTTATGCAGTCGCATAATTGGCCGCAAAATCGAAATAAAAAATGCACCAGAAAACTGCCTCACTCTGCGACCATTATGCGGTCCGCAGAGTGGCTTGGCGGCCGCAGAACGTGCCGTAGAAATGCCTACATCTGCCCGACATTATCCTTCAAGTCCCCTGGCACTATTCAATCCAAAAATTTCGAACCTCCCTTCGCAAAAGTCTAAGGATGACTATGCGACCAAAGTGTGGCCCGCGAAACAGTTATTCTGTTGGATAATTGGCCGCGAAATCGACATCAAAAACGCCCCAGAAAACTGCCTCACTCAGTGACCATTTTGGGGTCTGCATAGTGTTTCTACTTCTGCCCAACATTTTCCTTCAACTCCCCAGGCACTGTTCAATCCAAAAAGTTCGAACCTCCATTCGCAAAAGTCTAAGGATTACTATGCAACCAAAGTGCGGCCTGCAAAACGGTTATGCGGACGCATAATTGGCCGCGCAATCGACATCAAATATGCCCCAGAAAACTGCTTCACTCTGCGACTATACAACGATACGTAGAGTGGTTTTGCATCCACATAACGGGCCACAGAAATGCCTACTTCTTCCCAACATTTTCCTTCAACTCCCAGGCACTGTTCAATCCAAAACGTCCGAACCTCCCTTCACAAGAGTCTAAGGATGCCTATGCGACCAAAGTGCGGCCCGCAAAAAGGTTATGCGGTTACTTAATTGGCAGGGAAATTGACATAAAAAATGCATAAGAAAACTGCCTCACTCTGCGACCATTATGCGAACCGTTGAGTGGTTGTGCAACCGCAGAACGGGCCGCAGAAATGCCTACTTCTGCCCAACATTTTCCTTCGATTCCCGAGGCATTATTCAATCCAAAAAGTCTGAACTTCCCTCCGCAAAAGTCTAAGGATGACTATGCGACCAAAGTGCGGCCCACGAAATGGTTATGCGGTCGCATATTTGGCCGCAAAATCCACATCAAAAAAGCCCCAGAAAATTGGCCTCACTCAGCGACCATTCTGCGGTCTGCATAGTACTTATACTTCTGCCCAACATTTTCCTTCAAATCCCCAGGCACTGTTCAATCCAAAAATTCTGAACCTCCCTTTGCAAAGGTCTACAGATGACTATGCGACCAAAGTGCGGCCCGCAAAACGGTTATGCAGTCGCATAATTGGCCGCGAAATCAAAATAAGAAATTCACTAGAAAATAGCCTCACTCGGTGACCATTATGCGGTCTACAGAGTGGTTCGGCGGCCGCAGAACGGGCCGTAAAAATGCTTACTTCTGCCCGACATTATCCTTCAACTCCCCTGGCACTGTTCAATCCAAAAATTCGGAACCTCCCTTTGCAAAAGTCTAAGGATGACTATGTGACCAAAGTGCGGCCCACGAAGCAGTTATTCTGGCGGATAATTGTCCGCAAAATCGCATCAAAATCGCCCCAGAAAACTGCCTCACTCTGCGACCATTCTGCGGTCCGCAGAGTGGTTTGGCGGCCGCTGAACGGGCCGTAGAAATGCCTACTGCTGCCCGACATTATCCTTCAACTCCCCTGGCACTGTTCAATCCAAAAATTCTGAACCTCCCTTCGCAAAAGTCTAAGGATGACTATGCGACCAAAGTGCAGCGTGCGAAACAGTTATTCAGTAGGATAATTGGCCGCGAAATCGACATCAAAAATGCCCCAGAAAACTGCCTCACTCAGCGACCATTATGCGGTCTGCATAGTGTTTCTACTTCTGCCCAACATTTTCCTTCAACTCCCCAGGCACTGTTCAATCACAAAAATTGGGACCTCCATTCGCAAAAGTCTAAGAATGACTATGCAACCAAAGTGCGGCCCGTGAAACGGTTATGCGGTCGCATAATTGGCCACGCAATCGACATCAAATATGCCCCAGAAAACTGCCTCACTCTGCGACCATTCTACGATACGTAAAGTGGTTTTGCGTCCAGAGAACGAGCCGCAGAAATGCCTACTTCTGCCCAACATTTCCCTTCAACTCCCAGGCACTGTTCAATCCAAAATGTCCGAACCTCCCTTCATAAGAGTCTAAGGATGACTATGCGACCAAAGTGCGGCCCGTGAAATGGTTATGCGGTCACATATTTGTCCTCGAAATCCACATAAAAAAAGCCCCAGAAAATTGGCCTCACTCAGCGACTATTCTGCGGTCTGCATAGTACATATACTTCTGCCCAACATTTTCCTTCGAATTCCCAGGCACTGTTCAATCCAAAAAGTCCGAACCTCCATTTGCAAAGGTCTAAGGATGACTATGCGACCAAAGTGCGGCCCGCGAAACGGTTATGCAGTCGCATAATTGGCCCTGAAATCGAAATAAAAAATGCACCAGAAAACCGCCTCACTCTGCGACCATTCTGCGGTCCGCAGAGTGGTTTGGCGGCCGCAGAACGGGCCGTAGAAATGCCTACTTCTACCCGACATGATCCTTCAACTCCTCTGGCACTGTTCAATCCAAAAATTTCGAACCTCCATTCGCAAAAGTCTAAGGATGACTATGCAACCAAAGTGCTGACCGTGAAACAGTTATTCTGTCGGATAATCGGTCGCGAAATCGACATCACAAACGCCCCAGAAAGCTGCCTCACTCAGCAACCATTATGCGGTCTGCATAGTGTTTCTACTTCTGCCAAACATTTTCCTTCAACTCCCCAGGCACTGTTCAATCCAAAAAGTTCGAACCTCCATTCGAAAAGTCTAAGGATGACTATGCAACCAAATTGCGGCCCGCAAAAAGGTTATGCGGTCGCATAATCGGCCGCGCAATCGACATCAAATATGCCCCAGAAAACTGCCTCACTCTGCGACCATTCTACGATACGTAGAGTAGTTTTGCGTCCACAGAACGGGCCACAAAAATGCCTACTTCTGCCCAACATTCTCCTTCAACTCCCAGGCAATGTTCAATCCAAAACGTTCGAATCTCCCTTTACAAGAGTCTAAGGATGACTATGCGACCAAATTGCGGCCCGTGAAATGGCTATGCGGTCACATATTTGCCCTCGAAATCCACATAAAACAAGCCCCAGAAAATTGGCCTCACTTAGCGACCGTTCTGCGGTCTACATAGTACTTATACTTCTTCCCAACATTTTCCTTCAAATCCCCAGGCACTGTTCAATCCAAAAAGTCCGAACCTCCCTTTGCAAAGGTCTAAGGATGACTATGCGACCAAAGTGCGGCCCGCGAAACGGTTATGCAGTCGCATAATTGGCCGCGAAATTGAAATACAAAACGCACCAGAAAACTGCCTCACTCTGCGACCATTCTACGGTCCGCAGAGTGGTTTGGCGGCCGTAGAACGGGCCGTAGAAATGCCTATTTCTGCCCGACATTATCCTTCAACTCCCCTAGCACTGTTCAATCCAAAAATTCTGAACTTCCTTTCGCAAACGTCTAAGGATGACTATGCGATAAAAGTACGGCCCGCGAAATAGTTATTCTGTCGGATAATTGGCCGCAAAATCGACATACAAAATGCCCCAGAAAACTGCATCACTCAGCGACAATTATGCGGTCTGGATAGTGTTTCTACTTCTGCCCAACAGTTTCCTTCAACTCCTCAGGCAATATTCAATCCAAAAAGTTTGAACCTCCATTCGCAAAAGTCTAAGGATGACTATGCAACCAAAGTGTGGCCCGCGAAACGGTTATGCGGTCGTATAATTGGCCGCGCAATCAACATCAAATATGCCCTAGAAAATTGGCCTCACTCAGCGACCATTCTGTGGTCCGCATAGTACTTATACTTCTGCCCAACATTTTCCTTCAAATTCCAAGGCACTGTTCTATCCAAAAAGTCCGAACCTCCATTTGCGAAGGTCTAAGGATGACTATGCGACCAAAGTGCGAAACGGTTATGCAGTCGCATAATTGGCCGCGAAATCAAAATAAAAAATGCACCAGCAAATTGCCTCACTCTGTGACCATTCTGCGGTCCGCAGAGTGGTTTGGCGGACGCAGAACGGGCCGTAGAAGTGCCTACTTCTGCCCGACATTATCCATCAACTCCCCTGGCACTGTTCAATCCAAAAATTCCGAACCTCCCTTCGCAAAAGTCTAAGGTTGACTATGCGACCAAAGTGCGGCCCGCGAAACAGTTATTCTGTCGGATAATTGGCCGAGAAATCGACATCAAAATCGCCACAGAAAACTGCCTCACTCAGCGACCATTATGCAGTATGCATAGTGTTTCTACATCTGCCCAACATTTGCCTTCAACTCCCCAGGAACTTTTCAATCCAAAAAGTTCGAACTTCCATTCGCAAAAGTCTAATGATGACTATGTAACCAAAGTGCAGCCCGCAAAATGGTCATGCGGTCGCATAATTGGCCGCCCAATCGACATCTAATATGCCGCAGAAAATTGCCTCACTCTGCGACCATTCTACGATACATAGAGTGGTATGCAGAGTGGTTTTGCGTCCACAGAACGGGCCACAGAAATGCCTACTTCTCCCTAACATTTTCCTTCAACTCCCAGGCACTGTTCAATCCAAAACGTCTGAACCTCCCTTCACAAGAGTTTAAGGATGACTATGCGACGAAAGTGCGGCCCGTGAAATGGTTATGCGGTCGAATAATTGGCCTCGAAATCGTCATCAAAAAAAGCCCCAGAAAACTGGCCTCACACAACGACCATTCTGCGGTCTGCATAGTGCTTATACTTCTGCCCGACATTATCCTTCAACTCCCCTGGCACTGTTCAATCCAAAAATTCTGAACCTCCCTTCGCAAAAGTCTAAGGATGATAATGCGACAAAAGTGCGGCCCACGAAACAGTTATTCTGTCGGATAATTGGCCGCGAAATCGACATCAAAAACGCCCTAGAAAACTGCCTCACTCAGCGACCATTATGCGGTCCGCATAGTGTTTCTACTTCTTCCCAATATTTTCCTTCAACTCCCCAGGCACTGTTCAATCCAAAAAGTTCGAACCTCCATTTGCAAAAGTCTAAGGATGACTATGCGACCAAAGTGCGGCCTGCGAAACGGTTATTTTGTTGCATAATTGGCCGCGCAATCGACATCAAATAAGCCACAGAAAACAGCCTCACTTAGCGACCATTATGCGGTATGCATAGTGTTTCTACTTCTGCCCAACATTTTCCTTCAACTCCCCAAGCACTTTTCAATCCAAAAAGTTCGAACTTCCATTCGCAAAAGTTTAAGGATGACTATGCAACCAAAGTGCGGCCCGCGAAATAGTTATGCGGTCGCATAATTGGCCGCGCAAATAGACATCTAATATGCCGCAGAAAACTGCCTCACTCTGCGACCATTCTACGATACGTAGAGTGGTATGCAGAGTGGTTTTGCGTCCACAGAACGGGCCGCAGAAATGCCTACTTCTGCCTAACATTTTCCTTCAACTCCCAGGCACTGTTCAATCCTAAATGTCCGAACCTCCCTTCACAAGAGTCTAAGGATGACTATGCGACCAAAGTGCGGCCCGTGAAATGGTTATGCGGTCGAATAATTGGCCTCGAAATCGTCATCAAAAAAAGCCCCAGAAAACTGGCCTCACACAACGACCATTCTGCGGTCTGCATAGTGCTTATACTTCTGCCCAACATTTTCCTTCAAATCCCCTGGCACTGTTCAATCCAAAAAGTCCGAACCTCCCTTCGCAAAGGTCTAAGGATGACTATGCGACAAATGTGCGGCCCGCGAAACGGTTATGCAGTCGCATAATTGACCGCAAAATCCACATATAAAATGCCGCAGATAAAGTTCCTCACTCAGCAACCATTATGCGGACCGCATAGTGCTTCTATTTCTGCCCAACATTTTCCTTCAACTTCACTGGCACTATTCAATCAAAAAAGTCCGAACCTCCATTCGCAAAAGTCTAAGGATGACTACGCGACCAAAGTGCGGCCCACAAAATAGTTATTCTGTCGTATAATTGGACGCGATATCGACATCAAAAATGCCCCAGAAAACTGCCTCACTCAGCGACTATTATGCGATCCACATAGTGTTTCTACTTCTGCCCAACATTTTTCTTCAACTCCCCAGGCACTGTTCAAATCAAAAAGTTCAAACCTCCCTTCGCAAAAGTCTAAGGATGACTATGCGACCAAAGTGCAGCCCGCGAAATGGTAATGCAGTCGCATAATTGGCCGCGAAATCCACATATAAAACGCCCCAGAAAACTGCCTCACTCAGCAACCATCATGCGGTCCGCAAAGTGCTTCTACTTCTGCCCAACATTTTCCTTTAACTCCACTAACACTGTTCAATCCAAAAAGTCCGAACCTCCATTCGCAAAAGTCTAAGGATGACTATGCGACCAAAGTGCGTCCCACGAAAAGGTTATGCGGTCGCATAATTGGCAGCAAAATTGACATAAAAATGCACACGAAAACTGCCTCACTCTACGACCATTTTGCGATCCGCTGAGTGGTTTTGCGGCCGCAGAAAGGGCCATAGAAATACCTACTTATTCCCGACATTATCCTTCAACTCCCCTGGCACTGTTCAATCCAAAAATTCCGAACCTCCCTTTGCAAAGGTCTAAGGATGACTATGCGACCAAAGTGCGGCCCGCGAAACAGTTATGCGGTCGCATAGTTAGCCGCGAAATCGACAAAAACATGCACAAGAAAGCTGCCTCACTCTACGACCATTCTGCGTTCCGTAGAGTGGTTCTGCAGCCGCAGAACGGGCCGAAGAAATGCCTACTTCTACCCAACATTTTCCTTCAACTCCCCAGGCACTGTTCAATCCAAAAAGTCTGAACATCCTTTCGCAAAAGTCTAAGAATGACTATGCGACCAAAGTGCAGCCAGTGAAACAGTTATGCGGTCGCATAATTCGCCTCGAAATCGACATAAAAAATGCCCTAGAAAACTGTCTCACTCAGCGACCATTATGCGGTCCGCATAGTGCTTATACTTCTTCCCAATATTTCGCTTCAACTCCCCACGCACTGGTCAATCCAAAAAAGTTCGAACCTCAATTAGCAAAAGTCTAAGGATGATTTTGCGACCAAAGTGCGGCCCGCGAAATGGTTATGCGGTCGCATAATTGGTCGCGCAATCGACATCAAATGTGCCCTAGAACACTGCCTCACTTAGCGACCATTCTACGATACGTATAGTGGTTTTGCGTCCACAGAACGGGCCGCATAAATGCCTACTTATGCCCAACATTCTCCTTCAACTCCCAGGCACTATTCAATCCAAAACGTCCGAACCTCCCTTCACAAGAGTCTAAGGATGACTATGCGACCAAAGTGTAGCCCGTGAAATGATTATGCGGTCGCATAATGGGTCTCGAAATCGTCATCAAAAAAGCCCCAGAAAACTGGCCTCACATAGTGACCATTCTGTAGTCCGCATAGTGATTATTCTTCTGCCCAACATTTTCCTTCAAATCCCCAAGCACTGTTCAATGCAAAGAGTCCGAACCTCCCTTCGCAAAGGTCTAAGGATGACTTTGCGACCAAAGTGCGGCCCGTGAAACGGTTATGCAGTCGCATAATTAGCCGCGAAATCCACATATAAAACGCCCTAGAAAACTGCCTCACTCAGCAACCATTATGCGGACCGCATAGTGCTTCTACTTCTGCCCAACATTTTCCTTCAACTCCACTGGCACTATTTAATCCAAAAGTTCGAACCTCCATTCGCAAAAGTCTAAGGATGACTATGCGACCAAAGTGCGGCCCGCAAAACAGTTAAGTGGACGCGAAATGGACATCAAAAATGCCCCAGAAAACTTCCTCACTCAGTGACTATTATGCAGTTCGCATAGTGTTTCTACTTCTGCCCAACATTTTCTTCCAACTCCCCAGGCACTGTTCAATCCAAAACGTTCAAACCTCCCTTAGCAAAAGTCTAAGGATGACTATGCGACCAAAGTGCGGCCGTGAAACGATTATGCGGTCGCATAGTTAGCCGCGAAATCGACAACAAAATGCACAAGAAAACTGCCTCACTCTACGACCATTCTGCGTTCCGCATAGTGGTTCTGCGGCCGCAGAACGGGCCGAAGAAATGCCTACTTCTGCCCAACATTTTCCTTCAACTCCCCAGGC
>AWOL01S0239237.1:13414-27153 GCA_000715115.1 Nicotiana otophora | reverse complement strand
GGTCGGGTCATTACATCTTCCCCCTCTTAAAACAAACGTTCGTCCTCGAACGAGTATAGAGACATACCTGAAGTGGTGAAAATATGAGGATAACGGCTGCACTTATCATGCGCGGTCTCTCAAGTCGCCTCTTCGACCGGATGACCCCTTCACTGCACCTTTACTAAAGCGATGTTCTTTGACCTAAACTTTCTAACCTGACTATCCAAAATGGCCATCGGCTCCTTAACATAGAATAGATCCTTGTCCAACTGGACTGAGCTGAAGTCTAACACATGAGACGGATCGCCATGATACTTCTGGAGCATGGAAACATGGTATAATGGATGAACTGCAGTGAGACTAGGTGGTAGTGTAAGTCTATAAGCCACATCTCCAACTCTCTCGAGAATCTCAAAAGGCCGAATATACCTAGGGCTCAACTTGCCCTTTTTTTCGAACCTCATAACACCCTTCATGGGAGAAACCTGGAGCAAGACCCACCCCAACCATGAATGCAACATCGCGAGCCTTCCGATCTGCATAACACTTCTGTCTGGACTGGGCTGTACGGAGTCCATCCTGAATTAATTTAACCTTTTCCAAAGCATCCTGAACCAAGTCTATACCCAATAGCCTAGCCTCTCCCGGATCGAACCAACCCACAGGAAATCGGCACCGCCTACCATACAAAACCTCATACTGTGCCATCTGAATGCTCGACTAATAACATTTATGTTAAGAAAATTCTGTAAGTGGCAAGAACTAATCCCAAGCACCCCTAAAATCCATAACACACGCACGGAGCATATCCTCCAATATCTAAATAGTGCGCTCGGACTGTCCGTTCGTCTAAGAGTGAAATGATATACTCAACTCCACCCGAGTACCCAACTCATGTTGTACGGCCCTCCAGAACCGTGATGTAAACTGCGTACCCCGATCAGAGATGATAGATATCGGTACGCCATGAAGCCTAACAAACTCGTGAATGTAAATATGAGCGAGCTGCTCCGAGGAGTAAGTAGTAACCATATGAATGAAACGAGCTGACTTGGTCAATCTATCCACAATCACCCAAACTGCATCGAACTTCTTTTGAGTCTGTGGAAGCCCAACAACGAAATCCATAGTGATCCACTCCCATTTGCACTGTGGAATCTCTAACTTATGAAGCAATCCACCCGGTCGCTGATGCTCATATTTAACCTGTTGACAATTTAGGCACCGAGCTACATACTCCACTATGTCCTTCTTCATCCGCCTCTACCAATAGTGTTGCCTTAAGTCCTGATACATCTTCGTGGCACCTGGATGAATGGAGTACCACGAACTGTGAGCCTCCTGTAGAATCAACTCACGCAATCCATCTACATTGGCACACATAGCCTGCCCTAAATCTGTAATACACTGTATTCTCTAATGGTGACCTCATTGGCATCGCCGTGCTGAACCGTGTCCATAAGGCAAGCAAATGGGGGTCATCATACTGACGTTCTCTGATACGATCATAAAGAGAAGACTGAGAAACCACACAAGCCAAAACTCTGCTTGGCTCGGAAACATCCAATCTGACAAACTGGTTGACCAAGGCCTGAACTTCCAAGGCTAAAGGCCTCTCTGCTACTGGTAGATATGCTAAACTGCCCAAACTCTCTGCCTTGCGACTCAAGGCATCGGCCACCATGTTGGCCTTCCTGGGATGATAGAGAATGGTGATGTCATAATCCTTAAGCAGCTCCAGCCATCACTGTTGCCGCAAGTTAAGATCCTTCTATTTAAACATATGTTGTAGACTCCGGTGATCGGCAAAATTTTCACAAGGGACACCATACAAATAATGCCGCTAGATCTAAAAGGCATGAACAATAGTTGCTAACTCGAGATCGTGGACAAGATAGTTCTTCTCATGCACCTTCAGTTGTCTAGATACGTAGGCAATCACCTTACCGTCCTGCATCAACACTGCGCCGAGACCAATGCTCGATGCATCACAATACACTGTATAGGACCCCGAACCAGCAGGCAACACCAACACTAGGGTTGTAGTCAAAGTAGTCTTGAGCTTTTGAAAGCTCTCCTCACAATCATCGGTCCACCTAAACGGAGCGCCCTTCTGGGTCAATCTGGTCATAGGTGTTGCATTAGACGAGAAACCCTCTACAAACCGACGATAATACCCTGCCAAGCAAAGAAAACTCCAGATCTTCATAGCTGAGGAATGCTCAATTGATAAATGTTGTTATAGGCAAACTCCGCAAGTGGCAAGAAATGATCCCAAGCACCCCCAAAATATCATACACGCACGAAGCATATCCTCCAATATCTGAATAGTACGCTCGGACTGTCTGCCCGTGTGAGGGTGAAATGTTATACTCAACTCCACCCGAGTACCCAACTCATGTTGTTCGGCCCTCTAGAATTGTAATGTAAACTGCGTATCCCGATCAGAGATGATAGATACTGGTACACCATGAAGCCTGACGATCTCGCGAATGTAAACCTGAGCGAGCTACTCCGAGGAGTAATTAGTAACCACAAGAATAAAATGAGCTGACTTGGTCAATCTATCCACAATTACCCAAACTGCATCGAACTTCCACTTAGTCTGTGGAAGCCCAACAACGAAATCTATAGTGATCCACTCCCATTTCCACTCTGGAATCTCTAACTTCTGAAGCAATCCACCTGGTCATTGATGCTCATACTTTACATGTCGAAAATTTAGGCACCGAGATAAATATTCCACTATGTCCTTCTCCATCCGCCTCTACCAATAGTGCTGCCTCAATTCCTGATACATCTTCACGGCACCTGGTTGAATGGAGTACCGCAAATTGTGAGCCTCCTGGAGAATCAACTCACGTAATCCATCTACATTGGGCACACATAGCCTGCCCTGTATCCATAATACACTGTCATCTCCAATAGTGACCTCTGTGGCATCGCCGTGCTGAACCGTGTCCATAAGGACAAACAGATGGGGGCCATCATACTAATGCTCTCTGATATGATTATAAAGAGAAGCCTGAGAAACCACATAAGCCAAAACTCTACTCGGCTCAGAAACATCCAATATGACAAACTGGTTGGCCAAGGCCTGAACATCCAAGGCTAAAGGCCTCTCTGCTACTGGTAGATATGCTAACTGCCCAAACTCTCTGCTTTGCAACTCAAGGCATCAGCCACCATGTTGGCCTTTCTGGGATGATAAAGAATGGTTATGTCATAATCCTTAAGCAGCTCTAGCCATCACCGCTGCCGCAAGTTAAGATCCTTCTGTTTAAACATATGATGTAGACTCTGGTGATCGGTGAAAATCTCACAAAGGACACCATACAAGTAGTGCCGCCAGATCTTCAAGGAATGAACAATAGATTCTAACTCGAGATCGTGGACATGATAGTTCTTCTCATGCACCTTCATCTGTCTAGATGCATAGGCAATAACCTTACCATCCTGCATCAATACCGTGCCGAGACCAATGCACGACGCATCACAATACACTGTATATGACCACGTACCAGCCGGCAACACCAACACTGGGGCTGTAGTCAAAGTAGTCTTGAGCTTTTGAAATCTCTCCTCACAATCCTCGGTCCACCAGAACGGAGTGCCTTATGGGTCAATCTGGTCATAGGTGCCGCAATAGACGAGAAACCCTCTACAAATCGACGGTAATACCCCGCCAAGCCAAGATAACTCCGAATCTCCGTGGTTGAGGATAGTCTGGGCCAACTCTGCTCTACTTCAATCTTCTTCGTGTCTACTTTGATCCCCTCACTCGATACTGCATGACCCAAAAATGCAACTGAATCTAGCCAGAACTCACACTTTGAAAATTTTGCATACAACTTGTTTTCTCTCAAGGTCTAAAGTACGGTCCTCAAGTGCTGCTCATGATCCTCCCGACTCTAGGAGTACACAAGAATTTTGTCAATAAACATAATTACGAAAGATTCAAGATAGGGCTGAAATACACTGCTCATCAAGTGCATGAATGTTGCTCGGGCGTTGGTCAGCCCAAAAGATATCACAAGGAACTCGTAATGACCATACCGAGTCCTAAAAGCAGTCTTCGGGATATTTCAAATCTTCAACTGATGATAGCCTGAACGCAAGTCAATCTTAGAGAACACTCTGGCACCCTGAAGCTGATCAAATATGTCATCAATACATGGAAATGGATACCTGTTCTTCACTGTAACCTTGTTCAACTAGCGATAATCAACACACATTCGCATAGAATCATCCTTCTTCTTTACAAACAAGACAGGATCACCCCAAGGCGACACATTGGGCTGAATGAAGCCCTTATCGAGCAACTCTTGCAACTGTTCCTTTAATTATTTCAACTCTGCAGGGGGCATATGATAAGGTGGGATAGAAATGGACTGAGTTCCCGGTAACAAATAACCGCCAAAGTTGATATCCCTGTCGGGCGACATGCCCGGAAGATCTGCCGAAAATACATCTGAATAGTCCCTCACTATCGGAACTGACTCGACGGTAGGAGTATCAACACTAACATCCCTCACATAAGCCAGATACGCATTACACCTCTTCTCAACCATTCGATGAGCCATAAGAAATAAGACAACCCTGCTAGGAATATGATCTAAGGTACCTCTCCACTCTATCCGCGGTAGACCTAGCATATCTAATGTCACCATCTTGGCGTGACAATCAAGGATAGCGTGATAGGGTGACAACCAGTCCATGCCCAAAATAACATCAAAATCCACCATACTGAGAAATAATAAATCAACTCTGGTATCAAAACCACTAAGAACAATCAAACATGACCGATACACACGGTCAACAACAATAGAATCACCCACAGGTGTAGACACATAGACATGTGAACTCAGAGAATCACGGGATACACCCAAATACGGAGCAAAATAATAGGACACATAGGAATAAGTGGAGCCTGGATCAAATAAGACTAATGTATCTCTATGACAGACCGGAACAATACTTGTGATGACACAATCAGATGCAATTGTCTTCGTCCTAGCAGGAAGGGCATAATATTTGGCCTAACCTCCCCCTCTAGGGTGACCTCTACCTGTCTGACCTCCACCTCTAGCTGGCTGTGCCGGTGGGGTGGCAGCTGGTGCTGTAACCATAGCCTGAGGACCAGGTGGAGCACGTAGTGCCTGAGATATCTATGGAGGTTCATCCCTCCTGAGTCGGGGGCAATCCCTCACCACATGACGAGTGTCACCACACTCAAAATAAGCTATCGGGGGATGTGGCTGCTACGACTAGCTCGGGCTTGATCGGCTGGACTGACCACTAAAAGCACCCCGTATAGGAGATACACTAGACACTAGCAGTGTATAATAGGGATTTTGAGGCCTATGAGTGGCCGGAGCACCGCTGGCGGCTGAAAGTGCTGAATGAATAGGGTGACCCATATAACCCTGCCCTGACGAGCTCTAACTGGGGCACGAGTACCATTATATGTGCCAGACTCTCGAGACCTCTTGGCCTTCCTCTCCTCTCTCTCCCGACTCAACATACCCTCCAATATCTAGGCGATCCTCACCACTTGCTGGTATGCGATGTCCATCTCCAACTCTCGGGTTATGCTAAATCTGATACTGGGGTTGATCCCTTCAATAAATCGACGAACGCTCACTCAAACAGTATCAACCAAGGCTGTTGTATTCCTAGCCAAATCACTGAATCAGACCGCATACTCTAATACAGTCATAGAACCCTGGCGTAACTGCTCAAACTCTACCTGATATGCATCCCTGAGACTCCGAGGGACATACTCCCTCAAGAATATATCTGAGAACTGAGTCCAAGTAAGTGAAGTTTCCTCAGCCAGACTACCCAATGTGTATGTGCGCCACCACTGATAGGTCGCTCCTCTAAGCTGGAACGTAGTGAAAACAACTCCACTAGTCTCCGCAACACCCATAGTACGGATGATACAGTGGCACTCCTCAAGAAAACCCTGGGCATCCTCTGACTCCAAGCCACTAAAAGTAGGAGGGTGATACTTCTTGTACCTTTCATGCCTGAGCTTTTCCGCCTCAGAAACTATTGCCCTAACCTTGGGCTGAACTGGAGCTACCGGTTGTATCGGTATGATCTACGGAACCTGGTTGACATGAACCTGCTGCTCTGGGGTATGGGCAGCGGGGGTCTATGCTCCTCCCCCAGCCTGAGATATAGAAGGAGCAAGTGGTATCAATCCTGCTTGAGCTTAGGTGCTGAACATGCTCAAAAACTGGCTAGGGTCTCCTGGAGGGCCGGTGCAGTAATAGGTGTCTCAGGTGCCTGCCCCCCAACTGGAGATACTGGTGGCTCCTTTGCAGTAGCTCGTATGAGTGCTCTAGATACACCACGTGGATGTCCTCGGCCTCTACCCCGGCCTCGGCCTCTCGTAGCTCTAGTAGGGGTGCGGGTGTCTGGTCATCTGATCCAGCTGTATGTGTCCTCACCATCTGTGAGAGAATAGAAAGACAGAAATTTAGAATTCGGAGTCAAAATCTCGCACGATAAGGAATCAAAGAAGTGAAGCTATTACTAACAGTTCCATAGCCTCCTGAAGATAAGTACAGACATCTCCATACCGATCCGCGAGACTCTACTAAACCTTCTTGTGACTCATAACACCTATGAACCTAGAGCTCTAATACCAACTTTTCACGATCCCAATTTCTCTCTATAGGATGTCGTGATGGCACCTAGTCTTTAAGACTAGGTATGCCTAACAATTTATGTAATAACTAAATATAAAGCCTTGAATAAGGGAAAACAACATATTAAGGATAGAGGGGGACTCAGAGGTCTGCGGACGCTGGCAGATATACCTTAAAGTCTCCACGTACGGTCCAACTCACTGGTATCTAGCCTGGTAGGAAGAACCTAAATCTGCACAAAAGGATGTGCAAAAGTATAGTATGAGTATACCACAACGGTACCCAGTAAGTACCAAGCCTAACCTCAGTAGAGTAGTGACGAGGTCAGGTCAGGGCCCTACTGGAATAAAAGAAAATGAGGCGGAGAATATAATAATACAATGAAATGATTGAGAAATAAACAACAGGAAATTTCTGAAAAGTAACAGCACAGCAAATTGAGGTAAACAACAATGGAGCTCCCGAGGTATCGCCTTGTAGTCCCAAATATAAATTCACAATAGGGGGATCTCTCGAGGTACAGCCTCGTAGTCGTACAAGTAAATATGTAACAGAGGGATCTCCCGAGGTACCTCCTCGTAGTCCCAAAAGTAAATATGCAGTACGGGGATCTCCCAAGGTATCACCTCATAGTCCCAAAAGTAAATATGCAACAAGGGGATCTCCCGAGGTACCACCTCGTAGTCCCAAAAGTAAATACACAACTCATAACATATGGAACAACGAATTTACAGTAAGGAATCATACGGTTAAAGACTAAACACAAGTTCACGGACGCAAGTAATTCAACTAAGCATGTTGCACAAATTTCAAGTAAAAGTTAAGACATGTAGACATGTGATACTAACCTGAACATGACAGCTACACATGCTAAGGCAACTCAGTTAAGGAATTTAAAAGAAGACTACGCAGTAAGAACCGGAATTTCCACATTTAGCCCCTGTAGGTACTCGTCACCTCGCGTACACGGCGCTCACATATCACAAATTGTTACAATAGTACCAAATCCTAAGGGGAGGTTCCCCTACACAAGGTTAGACAAGTCACTTACCTGAAATCTCGCTCAATCAGTCGATAAGGATGCCTTTGCCTCGACTTTCCGACTCCGTTCGGCTCGAATCTAGCCAAAATAATTACATACTATAAATATAACTACAAAAAAAAATTTAAATAATGAAACTATGACTTTAGCAAAGCATTGAAAAGTCGGCCCAAAAAGTCGATCCGAGCCCACGTCTCGAAATCGGGTAAAAGTCACAAAATACGAACACCCATTCGACCACGATTCCAACCATACCAACTTTACCAAATTTCGACACCAAGTCGCCACTCAAAACCCCAAATTAAACTCTCCGAATCCCGAGCCTCAAAGTCCCAAATTCCACCTGAAATACACACAAACTAGGTGGGAAATTCAATGGGTAAACAAGATTATTGATCAAAAATGAATATAAGAGACTTACCTCAAGAAATCCCTCGTAAATGTTGTCAAATATCGCCAAGACCCGAGCTCAAAATGTTTAAAATGAAGCAAAATCGCGAGCCCTTGTATTTAAGTGTTCTGCCAGCACCTCTGCTTCTGCGGAAACTTAACCGCACCTGTGGTCTTGTAGATACGAGGTCCTCCCCACCTCTGCGGATTCTTTCTCT
Source organism: Nicotiana otophora (assembly GCA_000715115.1). Classification (NCBI taxonomy): domain Eukaryota; kingdom Viridiplantae; phylum Streptophyta; class Magnoliopsida; order Solanales; family Solanaceae; genus Nicotiana; species Nicotiana otophora. Next base: position 18,862 of record AWOL01S0239237.1, on the reverse strand, counting down.
TCTATGGCCAAGAGGTCTGCTTCTGTGGCATTGCTTTAGCGGTCGACACTACCGCTTCTGTGAAACCTACAACGCCTAAGGGTAGTTTCCCCCTCACAAGGTTAGACATGAGACTTACCTCGCTCCGAAGTTTCATAACCGGCTCCAACGCCTCTCTAACACCTCAACTCATAGCCAAACGTTCCGAAACTAGTCAAACAACGTGCAAATCAATCAAAATACACTCCAATGCTTACAATTTAACAATTTATAATGATTCCCAACTCTCTACGAAAAGTGAATAAAGTCAACCCTCGGACCTACATACCCGGATTTTAAAAATTATCAAAAATAATTATTAGCCATAACTTATATAGTTTATATTCCAAATATCATTCAATTTCGTCCATAAATTGACCCTCAAATCAAGGATCTACCATCTCATAACTTTGGGGCTCAAAACCCCAATTTCTACAATCCAAACACGAATAAAATGATAACCAACGAAAATAATCATAGAAACACATCGAAATAAAGGTCAAATATTTACCCCCTTATTGAGACGAGAACAGCGCCGTAAAAATCACCTCAAACGGAGCTCTAGAACTCAAGATATGCTCAAACTACTAAAATGCTCGGTCTGTCCATTTAAAACACTGTCCAGGCAATTTTTGTTCTTCGCCTTCGCGGGACACCTTCACGTTCGCGAAGAGAAATTTTTCACGTTGACCAGTCAACCCAAATTTCCTTCTTCGCGTTCGCGAAGGACAAAGTCCGCACCAGAAACCAGCAATCTTTTCCGGCACGAAAATGGGCATAACTCTCTCATACGATCTCAGAATTCGACGATTCTTGTTTTTATGGTTCCGTAAATACGATACGGATATAATGGTTCAATCCAATCACAAATAAAAGGCATTTTTCTCAATATGGTATCCTTTATGTCTAAAGAAACGACGTTGAAACATCAAATAAGAGCGCGATACAATCCAAACATATATGAAACACACGCGAGGCCCCTCGGGACCCCGTCCAATTACACAAACCATTACTAAAATATAACACGAACCTAATCGAGGCCTCAAATCACACAAAAAAAAAATCAAAACCATGAATCGACGATCAAATCCTCCTTTTAATTTTCAAACATTCAAACTTCGATGAACGCGTCCGAATTATATTTAAACATTTCGGAATGATGCCAAACTTTACATACATGTTACTAATCACGATACGAACGTATTCCAAGGCTTGAAACCCCAAACGGACATTATTAACACTAAAATTCACCTCAAATTAAACTTTAGAAATTCTTAAACTTTCAAAATGCCAACTTTTTATAATAAGCGCTTAAATGCTCCTGGACCACCCAATACTCAACCCGAACACACGCCCAAGTCCGAAATCATCGTACGAACCTATTGGAACCTTAAAATCTTAATTCCAAGGTCGTTTACTCAAAAGTTAAAAAATAGTCAACTCTTCCAACTTAAAGCTTTTGAATGGAGAATTTCCATCCGAATCAACTCCGAACTTCCAGAAATTCAATTTCAACTACCTGTACAAGTTATAATACATGATGTGAAGCTAACCAAGACTTCAAACTACCGAACAATGCGCTAGATCTGAAAACTACCAGTCGTGTCTGTACAATTTGTTCCTGCAAAAATGAAATACACATACTCATGTATTGCAATGCACAATATACTATGATGTGATGTAAATGATGCAAGAATGATGATGCTTGGCTGCCGGCGAGCCATTATTTGGGATCGGGATGATGGGATACTTAAACTCGACTCAATGTATTAGTCGGAATGTGTACCGTTTCGCAGTTGTCGGGGCATTGAAAAGTGTCTCCGCTTGTTTGGAGAGCTTGACTTGTAGAGTGAATCTTTGCTTGTTGGAGAGATTTGCACTGAGAAAATGTCTCCACTTGTTGGGAGAGCTTTGCACTAAAATGTAAAAATAACCTTCGCTTGGGAGTGATTGACTTAAATCGTAATCATGCCTGAAGCTGCACGAGCAAAACATCAAAACATTCAACGTAATAGTAAAAGAAAGAGATACTCTTGATTGCAAAGCAAAGTTGCAGTCATCGATTGGTAGAACGTCGGTGACGAGGTTTGTGACTATCTATTCTGGCCTCTGTTGTGACAGAGTGGCGGTGCAGATTATTCCGTTGGGGAAATGAACAATTTGCTATATACAAGGCTTCAATTTGCGAAGCTGACATTTGATTTGTACAAGGCGCTCTGATCAGTTGAGCTGGCGATTTGCTATATACAAGACTTCAATTGGTAAAGCCGATGGCTCGTTTTGTACAAGGTGCTCCGATTGATTAAGCAAATGGTTTGCTATGTATAGGTCTTTAATGGGTGAATCCAGCGGTTCATTTTGTACAAGGTGCTTCGATTATGGAGCAGGCAGTTTGCTATATACAGTGTGCTTTTCCTATATCAGTGGTCGGATTCTGAGGTACCTGCAAAGGATTCAAAGATTAGCTTTTGTTGTACCAGACAAAAATTAAGTAAAGGAGAAAGGATGATAATCTTGGGAAAGTGGTGGATCCGTTGTTTGCCCCAATGTGGTCTCAACGTTTCCTTGCTTCCTGTTGACCCATGCACTCAAAGAAAAATTCTAAGTGGGAGCGGGGAAGTTGGTTTGTGTCGACCACGGTGTTGATTTGCCTCGGCCTTTGATATGGCTATGCCGCGAAGTTGGTCAGGTGGAACAAATTACTGTATTTTTTAGAAAAACAATTTTGAAAAGCTTTGTTTTAATACAAGTGTCGTCGTTCCAAATTATGACATGCTACGAAAAGTTCTCCACATGCGAGCATCTCTTCTTGAAAACTCGGTCCTGTTGATATTGATCCTTCGCGATGATTGACAATGCGGCTGCTTGCCATTGCTACTGCGTCGTAATTGGAACTAATGCATTACAAAAGTTTTTCCTAAGGTTATGACCGAATGCTTTTAGTTTGCCTACGTATCCAAAATGAAATCAGGTCCGAACGTAGTTCGTGGATGATGATAAAATATGATGAAAATGACCGAGCCTGACTCAAGCAGCCGATGTATCCAAATAGAATCAGGTCAAGACATAGTTCAATTACAATAGAAGCAAAATTATGGGATTAAGAATGAAATGGTCGAGTCTGAATCAGACTGCCTACATATCCAAATGGAATCAGGCTAGAATGTAGTTCAATTACAAAATACGACTGAATCCGATGAGGATTGCCTACGTATTCCTTTTTGAGGAAATCAAGCTAACATAGTTCTAGAGCAACATACAAAAATGATGTTTGGATTTTCTATTACAAAATAAATGAGGGAGAGAAACCAAACACTATGTGGGTTGCCTACGTATCCCTCCATAGCATCTCTTGATTGCGTCTGAGTTGATGGGATTCGTATTAATTCTTCCACCCATTTCTGCCAAGATTAGATCTTCACCCGACAGTACTCGGTGAACCACGTAAGGACCTTGCCAGTTTGGTGCGAACTTTCCTTTGGCTTCCTCCTAGTGGGGAAAGATTTTCTTTAGGACCAACTGCCCCAGTGTGAACTGGCGAGGCTTCACCCTTTTGTTAAATGCACTGGACATCTTGTTCGGATATAGCTGACCATGTCATACTGCATTTATTCTCTTCTCGTCAATGAGCATGAGTTGCTCCTGTCTTCCCGTATCCACTCTGTATCGTCCAACTTGGCCTCTTGAATGACCCTTAAAGATGGTATCTCGACCTCTGCGGGTATCACATCTTCAGTGTCATACACTAACATGTACGGCATTGCCTAAGTGGATGTTCTCATGGTGGTCCGATAACCCAGTAAGGCGAAAGATAGTTTCTCGTGCCAATGCCTGTGATTATCCACTATCTTTCGTAGAATCCTCTTGATATTTTTGTTGGCTGCCTCGACTGCCCCATTCATTTGTGGTTTGTAGGCTATGGAATTGCGGTGAAAGATTCTAAACTTCTCGCATATTTCTCACATAAGGTCGCTATTGAGGTTAGAAGCATTGTCATTGATGATCGATTTCGGTATTCCAAATTGGCGGATGATGTTTTTTCAGACGAAATCCGCCACTACCTTCTTTGTGAAGGCCTTGTAGGTAGATTCTTAGACCCATTTAGTGAAGTAGTCGATGGCTACCAAGATGAAGCGGTGCCCGTTTGACACAGCGGGCTCTATAGGTCCAATCACGTCCATGCCCCAAGCAGTGAACGGCTACGGTGAACCCATCACAATCAACTCATTCGGGGGAACCCGGATGAAATCCCCGTGAACCTGGCATTGGTGACACTTCTGTACGTAGCGGATACTATCTCTTTCCATAGTCATCCAAAAGTATCCAGATCTCAAGATTTTCTTTGCAAATGTGAACCCATTCATGTGGGGTCCACATGTTCCTACATGTATTTCTTCCAATAACCTTGTTGCCTCAGCGGCATCTACATATCTCAACAAACCCAAGTCTGGGGTCCTCCTGTACAGGAGTTCCATGTTAAGGAAAATGTGATTCGCCAACCTCCCGAGGGCTCGCTTCTAGCTATTAGTAGCATTCTTCTAGTACTCTCTGGTTGCAAGGAATCTCATGATGTCGTGATACCATGGTTTACCATCTATCTCTTCATCTACATGGAAGAAATAGGCATGTTGATCCCTAATATCTACCTCAATAGGGTCGATGTAGTTCTTGTCTGGATGTTGAATCATGGATGATAGAGTTCCAAGGGCGTCGGCGAACTCGTTCTGAATCCTAGGGACATGCTTGAACACAATCTTTGTAAACTTCTTGCTTAGCTCTTTTACGCAGTGCAGGTATGGCAGTATCTTGACATTTTTGGTGGACCATTCCCCTTGGACTTGGTGTATCAATAGATCAGAATCCCCTATGACCAAAAGTTCTTTGGCGTTCACGTCGACTGTTATTCTGATCCCAAGGATGCATGCTTCGTATTCGGTCATATTATTGGTACAAGGGAATCTTATCTTTACCGATGCTGGGTAGTGTTGTCCGGATTACCAAATTAGGACTACCCCAATTCTGACTCCTTTGATGTTTGTTGCTCAATCGAAAAATATTATCCATCTAGGGTATGACTCTGCAATATCTTCTGCAGCAAATAATACCTCTTCGTCGGGAAAATACGTAGTGAGTGGATCATAATCCCCGTCCACTGGTTTCTCTGCAAGATGGTCAACTAACGTATGCCCCTTGATGGCCTTCTGAGTTATGTACACAATGTCAAATTTGCTAAGGAGAATTTTCCATTTAGCTAGCATTCCGATTGGCATCGGCTTCTGGAAGATGTACTTGAGAGGATCGGGATATCATATGTGTGGTGTATGCCGACATGTAGTGCCTTAACTTCTGAGCGATCCATGTCAAAGCACAGCAGGTTTGCTCTAACAAAGTATATTTTGCCTCGTACGGTGTAAAATTCTTGCTCATGTA
>AWOL01S0239223.1:0-11848 GCA_000715115.1 Nicotiana otophora | reverse complement strand
GGGTGGGGGGAGGAGGTTGGCAGCTTAGTTACCGCGTTGAGGAAAACTAGGGTCCAGTAAATTCTTTCTGATTAAAGCCCAAGCACCCAAAAAAGAGAGAAGAAAAGAAAACACAAACTAGAACATTATTCCAAAACATGTTTTTGCCCTACACTATTTCCATGGATCATGTAATGTGTTTGCAGCATGCTACTCTTACGAGATATTCAAAATTCAATAGGTGCTAAGAAAGTATTAGCACATTGAATAGACTACCAAAAAAAAAGATTTTTACTAATTAAAAGATTTAGTCTAATTGGGTTAAATACATGTATTTTTCACATCACTGTTTGTCAAGCAACAAATTCCTCAAGTATTTCCAGCATAAGCCAGAGGCAGACTGAAACCTTTATGATGTGTTCATTAGCTTGTCCATCTGCAGTAAGGCATTCATCTGGTTATAAGCACTAAATACATATACAACGGTGCAACTTATGTTGCAAGATCTATATGGAGTAGTACTCCACTCGTCGAAGAAAAGGATAAAAAGTTACTTATTTTTAAAAAGGGATAAACACTCAAAATGAAAAATAAGTACTTTATAAAGAAATCTCTTAGGGGAAAACCTTAAAAACAAGAAAATGAATGAATTCCAAAAAAATAAAAAATAAAGACAAAGCGTTTATTTTTTTATGAATAATTATGTTTATTTCATTTTTCCTCCACAATATCACATAAAAAATATGTTACCATTTTCTTTTTTTTTCATAAGTGGCTTTCACTAAAGTTACAGAAAGCTCATGGTTCTTTTGTTAATTATCGATGCAAAAAATTAAGCTCAACAAACACAAACAAGAAACAAGCATTTTGTAGCAGACATACATGTCCTGGAGGCAATTTTAAAATTCTTTTCAGGGAAAATAAGAAATTCAATAAGCTATCAGGCAGGACATAACTATAGAAATGCAATAATCACCCATTTAGATGATTAGAAGCACACCGACATGGTCCTTGGGAAATGTAAGGAAATTTTGAAATCCTTTCTAGTAAAAAGTGAAAGTCATGCAATCAATTAACAAGACATGATTATAGTATCCAGTAAACATCAATTCAGATGATTAATATTGTCCTTAAGAAATGTACAGGAAACGCACTTGTGTTCCTCTTCTGTCCAAGCAACCCCTTTTCGCCGTTCTACATCTGCTTTTGGTAATCTACTTTTATTGCGGGAATGGCTTTCCATATTCCGATATCGAGGTAAAGGAACAAGTCCAGACTCAATCGCATTCACATCCTCAACTAATACCTCATAGTGATTTTTTATATCTTCAAGTGATTTCCCAGGAAGTGCTGCTGCCATCATCATCAATAGATCATCATCACTAGAGTAGACCGCCAGGGTATTCTCAAAGATTTTATCCTCCTCCTTAGTCCAGAAGGAGCCATTGCATGTCCGATCGGTGCTCATTTTCTTTTAGATCTACAAGGAAAGGGTCAAGTATGAAAAGGAAAGTTTTTCAAAAGCATTCCGAAAACGGATGAATTCAATAAATGACAAAAACCACCATAAATATCTGGCATCTAAATAAGATTTTATGTAACCCCTGACACTTGGTAAACAGAAAGAACGGCAGCAAGACATGTATTCTTTAAATCAGTTATAGATTCTAAGAGTAGTAATGAGCGACTGGTAAAAGGAACAGATAGGTGGCATGCCAAAACAGAACGACCACTCGAACCACATAATTTTCGAGATGTTAAGGTGCACATGAACATGGAGGAAAAACAACCAAAGTTATCTGAAATACAACAACAACAACAACAACAACAACAACAACAACGACGACGACGACCCAGTGAAATCCCATAAGTGGGGTCTGGGGAGGGTAGTGTGAACGAAGACCTTACCTCTACCCCGAGGGAGTAGAGAGGCTGTTTCCGCAAAGTTATCTGAAATACAAAATATAAATTGATGAGGCCTGAGGCACAATAAGCAAAAATGATGTTTCTAATAAAATTTCTATGGTGAAAGGCATCTGATAATAGTCATAATGTAATCTACTATATAGGTACTACATATTTATTAGAATGTTTTCAACCAGGTACAGCCAAAGAGGAAGTAAATGGTAGATCTAATTAAGGAAATAGCATAGTGACAGTTAAGATTTGTATAGAGAGCTATTTCTGACAGCTAAATAATAAGGAGCAAGTTGACAAGATAACTTCACCAGTAGTATATATGGGACCAACAAGAAGATACTTGTGGTATATCACCTATAAAAGTCCCTAGAGACACGAAGCACTAAGAAATCATCTTATATATTTTTACCTTTTTCTGTCAGCTGATAGGTTTATAATAAGAAGGAAGAGTGCAAAGAAGAAAACTAATTGTCTCAAACTAAGCAAAAATTATATCACCAAGGAATATATTTGTTCTTGTTAGTGACGTAGAAGAAGATCTAAGGCCTTGTACCACATAAAAGGAAAGAAAACCTGCCAATCCAGCACACTATCAAAAGAAATCGATCCTCAAAATGTTCTAGGAGAACATTCACACTAGATACAACATAACAAAACCTAACATTACAATCAAAGCCAGCCTTTGAAGAACTAGCAACTCATTGCGTGATTATGAAGGGTCAAAAGATTCTTCAAGTAATTCAAACTATTTTGACAAAAATCCCGTACAGAAGAACATAGGTACAAACAGCGGCGAAGTCGGAAATTTTATTAATGGGTGTCAAAATATAAAAAAATAAAATACACGAAGAAAATAAGGGGAGCAACATATAGTATAAATGCATAAAAACAAAAAAATAATTCCTAGCTAAGCAGTGTAATTTTCTGGAGAAGGGGTGCCAATTGACACCCCTTAACATAAGGTGGCTCCGCCACTGGGTACAAACATGACGGGTCCATCACTATTTCTATACATGATGCACCAACTAGGAATCATGAAATCATTGAGCAATTTCAAACACCAAAATGTAATAATGACAGGTATATTGTGATAAATGCTAATTATATTGCTTAACTTCCAGTAGATCCTTGACCTAACAATTGAAAGATGGTAAAAGGATAAATTCAGAAACCCAGACTAGTGAGTTATCCAAGCTCTTAATTTTGAATGACATACTCGTGTCAAATGGTTATGTCAAAGACATGGGTATTTTGTAAGGAACTTCCAAAGTACTCTAAACTTACTAGAGTTGAGCATCTCTGTGTAAGATTCACACGTGAGTTTTAACACTTATATGCTCGAGTTAACGAGTTAGTCTAGGACTTAAATATGAGTGTCTTGGCAGTTGGATCAGTTCAAGTTGTCAAGAGAAACCAAAAGGGTTATTAGGTAATCCACTAGTCTTTTACTCAAGTTCTGAAAGAAGTAAAAGTTCCAAGAGAAAAAAATGAAGTGTAAGATGGCACCATTGTGAAGTTGATAAAATTGATTATCTTGGGGGAAAGTATCAAAGAGGGGTTGATGTTTCAACTTCAGTCCTAACCCGGCTTCAACTTGCAGAAGGTGGTATTAAGACAAAGCTCATAAATTCTCTCACTGTTAGAACTAAATTAACCTTTAAGACAATCTCATGATAAGCATAAGCTGGTTTCTTATACTGGTTACAGTGTTCCTAATTTTACTTTATACTAAGCTTCATAAAAAGAAACTACTTTATAATAACTAAGTCGAAAGAAATGAACACTTTTCCCATCTTGGAAGGGGTTGATATGTCGGAAAGCGAGTATCACTGTCAACGCTATTAATAAAGGCAAAGCGCTTATTTGATATTTTAATGAATGATCCTGACAATTGTCGATTTTCTAGCACTATAGGTCTATGCATTTCAACGGTCGTTAAGATTCTTTTATAGCAAAAAAATTATTGTAGAGAAGTGCTTTCATTGTATACTTTCAGTAAACAATTTTATACCCTTCGATTATGCGGAACAGTGGAAGTTTCAATAAGATTGTCTTGTATAATATAAAGACAATACACTAAATTCACAATCTCTTGATAACCACATGTTGCTAATATATATTGTTTGATAATCTTGTTATCTTTGAGTCTTTATAGCAACTCCGTCACAATAATAAAAGATAATCTCCTCTTCTCATAGCCTTGAAAGGGGCTCAACGTATAAGTGAGTTCCAGTAGTGCTAGTGTCAATTAGGGCAAAGCACTCAACTGTTATTCATTTAATGATCTCTCACAATTCAAAATATTTTGGTATTACATGCCTATGCATTTCAAAATCTGTTGAGAATTCTTTGTAGTCAATCAACTATGCCTCAATCCCAACTAAGTTTGGGTCTATATGATTCCTCCTTATCAATTCTGCTCTATTTAAGTCCACTTCCATCGGATACCAAATCATTCGACTATTAAAACTCCTGATGGCTACTATAACTAAACTTTTACCCTAACTAGTTGATAGCATCTATACGGATCATTTGCTTCTATTATGTTCTGTTATTACCTAAATCTGAAATGGTAGGTCTTTTGAGACAACTTCCATCCATATGATTTTAGGTTTTAGTAGTCTCATTTGTCTTCCTCTCATTATTGCATTGTCGCAACAAGAATATAGCCAAACCTATCTCAAACGATATCTTCGCATTTTATCCTCTACTTGCATTTGCACCTTCTGTACTTGCCCTCTATGTCAGACATGATCATTTCTAAATTTGTCTATTCAGAATTCTTCCATAAAAATGCTTAGATAAATGAGAAAAGTAAGCTTTATTTTCTATTTATAAGTTTTAGTCATAAATGAAACTATCTAGAACAATGGTCACATTATGCCACCTACAACTATCCAAAGCCTCATTACCAGATGCGAATGTTAAAAGTCTTTTGCATGGATAGATCACACATACGAGTTAAGATTCCTTCACTACAGCTGTAACCTTATAATTTGAATTTGAAGCAAGATAAATATAAAGTTTGGATTTTCAAAAGGTACAATTTGTACCAAACGCTCTTGTTCATGGAACATGAATGGCAATGTAATTCACTACTTAAACAAAAATAAAACTCACTAGGAGTGGGCTTCTTTTGCATGATATTGGTACAGATTTAATTGTAATATATAAATGAGTTTTACATAAATTATAGTACTCCCTCCTAAATTATGTGTTTCCTACTTAACAAGGCCCCAATTTAGAGTAAGACCTTAAATTATCACTATATATTAATAGAAGTTAGTGAAAAAATAATGATCAAGTGAGTTTTTAAAGATTGTGAACTTGTTTAATACAAAACCGGGTTAACAGTGCCTTGTTAACAATCAAATATTAAAGAAGCATTAAAAAGCTTATGGAGAAAACTTTTCTTTTAAAGAATAGAAGTCGAGAGGACACAATTCCAAAATTTGATACTATGAAAATAGTAATTAAGAAGTTAACCTTACAATCTCATTTGGGGGAAATAGTTGCTAAAATTTGGTATTACAAGCTGCTAGACCGATGTGTTTCACAAGGCCCAAAATAATCCGTAATAGGGATAGCATGCCAGGGTAACAGGAAAGATGAACGCAATACATTTACAGATGTAGGAGTATAATTCTATGTAATACCTGAAAAGCTTTTTCTCTCCTGAAAAAGTTGAAATTTAACAAGACAAAAGTAAAAAAAATCAAATAGGAGAGTATAAAGTCTCCTATATCTTTTATTATTATACATCTTGAATAGAAAATGATTGTGCCATTTTAAACAGAACATTTTACATAAATGGAAAAGGAAAAAATCCGGGTTCCCTTACAACACATTCTAACCGCTTAAAACTAATGAACGTAACGACAAATTATATCCATGACAAGAATTCAAAAGGAAAGCTTTTACAAGATCCTATATTTCCCTTCTGAGAACCATTCATATCTCTTTCCTCTCTAAATAAAGTGTAGAAAACTCAACAAGATGAACCTCATGATACTCAAACAGGTGAGTATCACTTCGTCTCTTAAGAATCTACCCCTAAAACCACTAGATAAATCAATCATTCTGAAATTGATCATACATTCTCTTGTATCTACTGAAGTATTACTTTTACACATAGCTAAATAGTGCAATGTTGTTCATTTGTATGGATTATGTTTACATAGATCAAAATGGAAATATCCTAATTCCTTGACAACACAATCCTAACCATTTTAAATTAAGGAACATGGAAGGGATAGATTATATTTATATCCATGCCAAGATTTCTTTTTTCTTTTCGTAAAGGTTATCTGGGCCAGCTTGTGCACACCTCGACTATTACACCAGGTACTGGTACCTCCCACCAGTACATGTACTTTGTAACTCTATCCACCAGGCTTGGACAGATGGGAAGAAATCTATCCATACCAAGAAATCAAAAGAAAAAATCCTTACTTTGCCCTTCAAAGAACCAATCATATCTCTACATACTAACTTTCATAAACACAAACGCATGTTAAGCACATTTTGCATTAAAAAGAATTCACAAAGCATAATTCAGCATAATTCTGAGTGTATCAACTGGAGTGATAAGCTGTGTCACTTATTTATACAACCAAAAGGGAGACACACACACACATATAATCAAAAGAAAATGAGAAGAAATTTTATAGATGCTGGGCAAAGAGATGATTTTGCACACCTGGGATTTGAACCTTACAATGAATCTAAAAATTTCTTGATACTGGTTAGAAATTTTTCTGAGGAGGCATTTCATCAGTATTTAAGAAAAATAAAAAATGGTCAAGATTACCGTAATCTGAAATCTTTAACATTTATTGTAATACCACAAAAATCTAAAATATGCCGAGCTGTAATTACCTGAATTGCCAAAACTCAAAAACCGGCATATTTTGAAATAATAAGCAGATTCATCTCCCATTTTTGGATTCTCCATTGATGAGCAATCGAAGATCATATTCTGCGTTTGGGAAGGGTTTTGAGTTATTGCCATTGGTTTTAAGCTTCAAGCGGAGTGACGGACATACATATATACAGTCGTAAGAGAAGGCCGAAAAGGAAATGATCAAAAGGAAGAGATGGCTTTGAAACTTCGTCTTTAAATCGCTAATACTTTATTCTTTACTCATATTCTATTTTGGGTAAAATAATTCATAGTTTCACATATAATTTAATACGGTATTTTTTAACTCTTATTTTTTCTTATACATCCAACCAAATATTATATTATTTTATACCAAATTTATGTTGGCCATGGTGGGCCCGAGGAGAGCCAAAGGTAAGTTATCGGGGAGAGGTGATAAACAAGACACGACACGTCTGCAACTCGGTGAGAACATGATCCTTGACAGTAGAATATGAATTCAATAATTAGGGTAGAAGGTCAGTACATAGTCAATATTTTCCTTTTCATACTTGTAGTATCATTATTATTCACGAATTTTCTTACATTTACTCTATGTTGTCCATTTTGTTTCGGTTTTCTTATTATCATGACGTTGTTAGTGCTTCTTTTTCCATGAGTTCCCCGTTACTGTATTTATGTTCAATTATGTTGGGACTATGCTTTTATTGAGTCGAGAGTCTATCAAAAATAATATATCTACCTCCATGAGATAAGAATAAAATTTACGTAATCGTTGATGTTGATGTAATTTAGCATTAATTGCTACAATACTACAATCAACCAACCCTTAATCAAATATTTGGAGTTGTAAGTCCCTAGAATAGAAACCTTTTACAAACAACAACAACAACAACAACCCAGTATACCTTACCCCTACCCTGGGTAGAGAGGCTGTTTCCAAATGACCCTCAGCATCCTTCCCTCCAAGAACTCCCCACCTTGCTCTTGGGGTGACTCGAACTCACAACCTCTTAGTTGGAAGTGGAGGGTGCTTACCATCAGAGCAACCCACCTTGTCAAAACAGGAATTAGTAGCAATAATGAGCTCTCTTAGTAAAAGCTTATTAATCGAAATTAGTTGTGTTAATAGGGTTCAAATATTGAAATTAGTTGAAAACTCACATGGAATGGTTAAACGAAAAAAACTCACATAAAAGAAAACATAGGAGGTCAATTAAAAAGAGATGTTAATAGTTAGCAATATTTAGTATAAAATAAAACATGATATAAAATAACCCTTGACTATAAATCACAAAAGAATGAATGTTTAACCAACTTTTTGGTTACGGAATACAGTGATTAAACAATTTTACAGAAGCTTATAAATAAGTCAATATGAATTTTTTAAGTTCAATATGAATTTTTTAAGTTCAAGCTCACGTGTTGTCTATCAATAACGTTTGTTTATATATCAAGACGTTAAAATCATTGACATCAAATAGAAAACAAAAGAGAGAATCAAAATTTAATGGAGACAAGCGAGTGTATTTTTAGTTTAAAAGCGGCATTCAGCGCATGCATTTTTTATTCAGCTAACCAAATCAATACTATCAGCAGTCTCCTAAAACAACTTTTCTTTAAAGCAAAAGGCTATCTCTGGTAGGTGTGAAGGGTCGTATCACGACCTCAACTGATATATTATCAAATAATACAGGAAATTGGTGAATTTTGATTTTGATCCAAATAATAAAGAATCTTGGTAAATCTTAATTGTTGACTTAGAGACCAAGTTTGTGAGCAAGTAGAATCATAATCAGAGTCTTTTTACGGAAAGAAATATATTTTCCTTATACTTCCTTTATTCTCTAAGGTTAGGATATCTCTAAGGGATATATTCTGCACGAAATTGATGAAAATTAAATAGGTTTCTTGATGGTAAAGAAATATAATTAGAGTAGGGAACAAATAAGAATTGTGTGGTCATATATGGTAAGTTGTTAATGAAGTACGTTATTTCTTCAAGAGTAATTTGAGAGAAAGGTAAGAAAAATGAGTTCAAAATTTTGAAGTGGATATTGATTGATGGAATATGCAAAAGAACCAGACTAAAGAACATGTTCTTTGATATAGTGTCAAACTCATTGTGTCTAGTCTAGTTCATTGTACTAGGCTTATTGAGCTATAATCTTATTTGCTTATACAAGAAGCATTTCGAGAGGTTTTTCTCTATGAGAGAATTCAAGTTTTAGGCTAGAGTTAGCTCGGGCGTTTTGCTATAATCAGAGTGGTTGTAGGCAGTCAAGTGGCTAGGATTTAGTCTCTTAGGTTATAAGAGTTTTGTAATCTCGTTGTTTTAGTAAAGTTTTGTGAGAAATCCCAGAGGTGGGTCGTGGTTTTTACTCCCTTGAGTAAGGAGGTTTTTCATGTAAAAATCTCTTTATGTATTTAGTTCGGCACTTTACAATTTCAATTGTATAACGAAGGAGCATATAAGAACCTACTTCTTATACAGATGTCTAAGTGGTGCACCGAACAAATAAGATATAGCATAGCCTTCAGAACCTTATAAAGAATGATATTAATTATCCTTATGTATATTTTATATCTATATTGTGATGCTATACAAAAAGTTAGCCACACTTTATAGTCAGTGGCGAATCCAGAAAATTCAACAAGGGTGTTCAAACATTTGCCAGTGTGCTATGTAAGGGTGTTTAAAGCCTATTTTTAATCAATAATAAGTAATATTTTACCTTATACGGAATATAATTTTCCGGCGAAGGGTGATCAGTTGACCACCCTTGGTTGCAGGTAGCTTCGCCCCTGTTTATAGTGATCATACCTATCTATTGTATCTATCATTAATAACAAAATGGCTTTTCCTTGATTTGAATGTTATCTCGATCCAATTTCAATGTTGATTTCATCAAATTCAATAGAGAACTAGGATCATCTATTGTCACATGCATTGTGCTCCTTACTCCGAATTTTTCCGATTGATCAACAACTATATTATATTCTATATAAGTATGGACAAAAATAAAATAACAATTGATAGAGAAAAGAATAATCTGATCCACAATATGTCTAATTTGCCAAGGTGCCTTTATTTTGCTGTTAATCATGTTAATAATCAACATGGAATCAGATTCCACAATCACAAACAAAAAACCTCGATCGATGCATATCTTCAACCCTTGTAGCAACGCTCTAGACTTAGCCATATTGTTGCTACATTGACCATAGAACTCTGCATAAGCCAAGATGTGTAACGACTCAGACGGTCGTTTTGAGCATTTGCATTCCGTTCATCTATTTGAAGTCTTAAGCAGTATCTATGATGTATTATGACTTGTGTGAATCGTTAGTTTTGGTTTTCAGGTTATTCGGAATTGATTTGGAAGAATGATTCTCAACTAGGAAGCTTTAAGTTGGAAGAGCTGATCAAGTTTGACTTTTTAGTATTGGACCTCAGAATGGAGTTTAGATGGTTCCGTTAGGTCCGGATGGTGATTTTGGACTCGGTTGTATTCCTGTATTTACATTTGGATATTTCTAGAAGGTTTCGGCACTAATTATTGAAAGTTGAAAATTTAAAGATTTGGAAAGTTCATAAGTTTGACTTAGAGTTGACTTTGAGGATATCATATTTGGATTGTGGTTTCGGGAATTGGAATAGTTTCGCTATGTCATTTAGGACTTGTGCGCAAAATTTGAATTCATTCCGAGTTGATTTGATATGTTTCGGTATGAGTTTTGGAAGTTGAAAGTTCAAAGTACATTAAATTCAATTTGAGGTGCGATTCATCATTTCGATGTTGTTATGTGGGATTTGAGGTCTCGAGTAGGTCCGTGTTATGTTATGGGACTTGTTGTCATGTTCAGACTGGGTCCCGAGGGGCTCGAGTGAGTTCTAGGGTGGTTTCGGACCATTTGTACGCCATTTTTAGTTGTTAGTTTTTTGCTACAGCAGTGTGCACCACGATAGCGAAGAAGAATTTATGTTGTCACTGAGCCAAATTTGGAAGCTTATATCTTGCAATCTATAAGGAATTTAGAGATGATTTAAAAATAAAAGTTGTAGTCGTTGATGTCTAGTTTTCAGAAAATCTAATTGTTTGTCATTTGGAGTTTTGTACAAAAAGTTGTGGCTATTACACTAGATACTGTCTGGACGAGTTGGGCAAGCTTGTTGGAGTTTGTTCATAGCGATCGCGGGAGAATGTTCACGATCGCGAAGGGTAAAAATTGAGCTAGAATTTTTTTGAATCGCGATCGTGAAGAAGGACACCTAGCATTGCAATAAAATATTAAATTTTGGGATTTTGAGTTTATTTTAACATATTTGGAGCTATGGAGCTCGGATTGGAGCGATGTTTTAGGCGATTTTTATCATATGGATCGGGGTAAGTGTTCACTACTCGGTTTTGATTATAATTCATGAATCTATATTTATTTTTGGTAATTGGTTGATGATTTCAAAAGAGAAATTGGGGGGTTTTGTCTAAAGCTTCATAGAGTAAATTTTTGAGTTTTGATATCGATTCGGAGTCAGATTTGAGTGAAACTAGTATGGTTGGACTCGTAATTGAATGGGTTATCGAATTTTATAAGTTTTGTTAGGTTATGAGGTGCGGGACCCGAATTTGACTTTTTGGTTGACTTTGGATTTTGATTAAAGATTTTACGTTTATCGATTGGGTTTATTTCCTTTGGCATTATTTGATGTTCTTGAATTGCTTATGGCTAGTTTTGAGCCGTTTGGAGTCGGTACGCGTGGGGTGACATTTTTGGAGCATCGTTTGGCTTGCTCGGTATTGGATTTGGCTTGTTCGAGGTAAGTAACACTTCTAAACTTGGTGCTGAGGGTATGAACCCCTGAATATACGTGATATGTGTTTGGTGTTTAGGTGATGTACATGCTAGGTGACGGGCGTGTGGGCATGCACCGTAATAATTATGACTCGGTTGTTTTTGTGGTATTGTGCAGTTACCTAATCTTGTTTTTATCCATGAGATTTCTATGTGTTAGAGTAATTGAGTTGTGATCTATGTTAGAAACCATATTTAGGCTATATGCTTATT
>AWOL01S0239198.1:0-14078 GCA_000715115.1 Nicotiana otophora | reverse complement strand
ACATCAAGTGTAACATAATTTGTCTAAAGTATTTATAACAGTTAATTAGAAAACATGCATTGATTGATTTAAATAGATAGAAATGTTTGGAATAGTTAGTGTGTGTGCATTATCATTTATCAGTAACATACATTTGTTTTTAAACTAGTCTTTAAGATACGCGCGTTGCGTGAGTACCTCANTACCTTGAATCAATTTTTATAAATACATCAAGTGTAACATAATTTGTCTAAAGTATTTATAACAGTTAATTAGAAAACATGCATTGACTGATTTAAATAGATAGAAATGTTTGGAATAGTTAGTGTGTGTGCATTATCATTTATCAGTAACATACATTTGTTTTTAAACTAGTCTTTAAGATACGCGCGTTGCGTGAGTACCTCGTGTTAATAACTATACAATTTTAAAAAATAAATTATATAAATTTTAAACTGAAAATTTTGTTTGAATTATCATAAAAGAAAAGTTAAAAAGTGAGTTTTTAAAAATAATGATTGTTCGGTATTATCCTATACATATGCAGTAATTACCGATTTTTATGTGATGATCCGATAGGTCACCTTGAGGTTTAGCCTCTATTTCGTATTTCGAGACCTCGAATAGCCCTGTTTAGCATTTCGCGATTTGCGTGCACAGTCCGAGTCTTTTTCTGAAATTATTTTATGTGAAATACTTAAGATAATGTGAACTTTTGTCTTTAAAATGACTTGAGTTGACTAAGGTCGACATTTTGCGTAAACTGACCCGGACCAGTGTTTTGACGGTCCCGGTGGGTCCGTATCGTGATTTGAGACTTGGATGTATGCCTGGAATTGTATTCAAAAGTCCCTAACTTGTTTTGACTCATTTTCCCGAAAATTAACATTTTTAAAAGTTGAAGAATTTCAAGGTTTGATCAGAAGTTGACTTCTTAGCTAACGGGTTTAGATTTTGATGTTAAAACTTGAAATAGTTCTGTATTTCTATTTGAAATTTGTCTGCAAAATTTGGTTCAATTTAGAATTGATTTGGCATGATTTAGACGGTAAAACACGATTTTAGTGTTCTTTAATGGTA
Organism: Nicotiana otophora; assembly: GCA_000715115.1. Taxonomy (NCBI): domain Eukaryota; kingdom Viridiplantae; phylum Streptophyta; class Magnoliopsida; order Solanales; family Solanaceae; genus Nicotiana; species Nicotiana otophora. The sequence continues at coordinate 13,019 of AWOL01S0239198.1, read as the reverse complement.
GACTATAATCTCGTAATTTAGTCGTTTATTTACTGCACTCCAATTTACTACACTTTTTTATTTTGAGCTTTAATTGATAGTGTTTTGCACTTATTGTGTGCTTTATGCCTAGTATGAGTGATCCCGAGCTATATAGATGTTATTGAATGAATATGAGTGATTTGGATCTTTGACATCTGAGTAAAAGCCCAAGGAATTAAGCCGGGATCGTGTTCGGGGGTCGAGAACCTCATCTGGATATCAAAAAGCAAGGAAAATTCAGTACTCTAAGAAAGCTCCACTGCCGTGGCGCGTGGGGCGCCGCGCAGGGTGTCGCACATGTACATTTTCCTGCTTTGTGTCATAAATCAACTCTCCGGACTTTTCCACTAGCGCCTCTCATGGGGAGTCGCCCCATGCGGCGCGCCTTTGCAATTTTAACAGAGTAAATGTCCTATTTCGACTAGGAGAAGGTGGTTTCGTCTGGGTTCGGTCCTACTTGTTATAAATACTTGGCAAAATGTTATTTCCTGAACTTTTGACACATATGCTACCTAAGGAGGCTAAGGAGGAGTTGGAAGAACACTAGCACAAGGATTTCATCATTCGTTCCTCACTCAAGACCCGAGGTTTGATTAAATTTATGTTTTTCTCTACTTTAATTTTATTTGTGTTGAATTGCACCATATCTATGAAGTAGTTTTCTTTAGGGTTTGATGGATTTGGTGTATTTATGATTGTTTATGGAATATAACTCTAGTTTTATGTATTGAAGCATTTTTGAATGATTTGATTGTTGCATCTATATTTACTAGTTCATGTAATCGAGAAAGGCATAACTTGTGATATCTGTGCATTATATTGTTGGGGGAGTTCATAGATTCTTCCAAGTAATTGAAAGAGGCTAGTTGAATAATTGATTAACCTAGTTAGGAGAATAATCGAAAGAGATTTTCCTAAAGACCAATCTACTACGCATTCTTGCATATCTTCATGTGCTTAAATTGGTTCATCTCGTGAGGTTAAGACTTTATCGAGAGAGGCGTTTTTGCTGAACGTTTGAACTAATAATTGAGTGAATTCAAGAGACTCACTTAAATATTAGAAGTAAATTACCTAGAGTTAGATCCCAAACAATTATATTGCACCTATCCCATCAAAACCCTATCTGCTCCCACTGATAACTTCGTCGCTTATCTTTGTTTCGATTGTCATTAGTCAATTGCTCTAGACTCTTCGTTAATTTTAGTTAGAAATTATAGAAATCTAAATTGTTGATCATCTTGAATAGCAATCAAGCTATAAACTACAAGAACACTGTTTAAATCCAATCGCTGTATATGATATTATACTATACTATATTTGATTAGCTAGCATAATTTAAGTGTATGTTTCGAGATCGTCATTCTTGAGTTTCACTTTGAAAGTTCATTCGTTTAGAGGGCTGATTCGTAGATTTATATGTTATTATGGTGATTTGATTGTGAGAACAAGTTTGTATGATGTTATTATACTTGTGTGTATGTGTTGATTTGAAGCTCAAGGGGCTCAGGTGAGTTTTGGATAGGCTACTAATTGATTTTGGACTTTGGGAGATAGTTGATGCCTTCACTGTTGCTAGTGTGATCTGCAGATCTCGCATTTGCGAGGTCTGGTTCGCAATTACAAGCCTCGCTTTTGCGAACAAGTTTTCACATTTGCGAGTATGGGTTGGATTGGGGAGTCCCACATTTGCGAGGAGAAAGTTTGCATTTGTGAACGTGCAGTTCCTGCTTTTACGAAGACAGGGTCGCATTTGCGACTCAGTGTGTTCCTAGGTAACCTTCGTATTTACAAAGGGATGGTCCACATTTGCAAGGGCTATGGGTTCGCATTTGAGACCAAAATGTCGCATTTGAGATGATTGTTCTTTGAGGCAGCCTTTCTCGCATTTGCGATATTCGCAATTGCCAACATGACATCCCAATTGCGACATCCGCAGGTGGGTAAAAGAGAGGGGAAATGAAATTTAGCTCATTTCTCACAAACTCTCAACCCTAAACACCCTAGAGGCGATTTTCCAAGAGACTTTTCTTCCTAAATTCGTTGGCAAGTGACTTTAATCAATTTCTTTTTAATTATCCATTACATTACATGAGATTTCAACATCAAATTTAGGATTTCTATGGTAGAAATTAGGGATTTTGGTAGAATTGGAGATTTTTATAAAATTGAGATTTAGACCTCGAATTAGGGTCAGATTTCGAAACAAATCATCTAACCAGGCTCGGGGGTGAATGAGTAATCCGGTTTTGGTCCAAATCTCGATTTGACCAAGTGGGCCCGGGGTTGATTTTTTCAAAAATGATCTAAATTTAAACTCATTCATTTGTGGGTTATTTCTAAAGCTTATTTTGAATCACTTGGTCAATAATTTGCTAGATTTCATTGGTTTGGAAGCTTGTTCAAAAGGCAAGGCCGTGGTTAATTGATTGCTTGAGTTGCGGAGTGAGGTAAGTGTTGGGTCTAACCTTGATTTGAGGGAATTAGGAACTCTTGAACTATATGTTACATGAATTACGTGTGTAACGGCATATATGTGAGGTGACGAGTGTATATACGCCGTCAAAATGATTGTTTCCATGTCTTTCTCGTATTTCATGAATTATCTCACTCCATGTCTTAGCTGTTACATGCTTTAATTGATTTCAATGGCTTAATTTGTTACCTGTCATCAATTATTCTTGTATTGAATTGTTCGTTTCTTCTATTGCTTCGTGATTAATTGCTACTTGCCTTAATTGTCTTGCTTGCACACCTTAGTTGTCACGTACTTGACTTGTTTCTTTGCTTTTGTATTATTTGTAGCATTCTTTTGATTAGTGCGTGATTCCTTTTTTACTTTGCTTTCATATTCCTTAATAGTAGAGGTTCTTGTAAATTGCGCTATTGAATTGATTACTTTTATTGATAATATTTATGGATCGGGTTGCACACCGCAACAGTTGTAATATAGTGGAATATGGGAGGATTTTGATATAATTTATAATGATATAGTAGGATTAGGTTGAGCGCCAGAATAGTTGTGAATGTAATACTTGATATTGATAGACTATGATACTGTGAAATAAGGGAGGAAAATGACATTGATTATGATGATATGGTGAGATCGGGTTACGCGCCGCAATGGATTTTATATGTGATTCTTGATATTATGGTGGAATAAGAGATGATTGTGTGTGTACGGTAGGATCGGGTTGTGCGCCGCAACAGATTGTGTATGTTGTACTCATTGTGTTATTGTGTTAGTCTCAGCCTTTTTATATGATATTTTGAGGTCTGGCATTCTGGATTCCCTGTTCGTGAGGATTGAGCTCATTTTCATAAATTAACTTCTTTACCGTCATTTCCCATTTTCCTTCCCTATTATTATTATTATTATTATTATTATTATTACTGCGTACATGTTATTGTAAGTGACCCGCCTTAGCCTTGTCACTACCTCATCGAGGTTAGGCTCGGCACTTACAGAGTACGTGGGGTCGGTTGTACTCATACTACACTCTGAACTTCTTGTGCATATTATGTAGTCGGTCCTAGCGGCGGTCAGTAGATTGCTTGGATCCGGTGCTTGACAGATACTTGAGGTACAACTGCACAACATTCGAAGCCCTAAAGTCCCATTCTACGTTACTCTAGCTGTTTATTTTGATTCAGACAATTATGCTTTCATTCAGACTATTATTTGTAGCACTCTAGATGCTCTTGTATTTGTGACACCCTTTTTGGGATTTGTATTTGGATATCTCCGTTTATCATATTTATCTATTTTATTTTAGTTTATGCAGCTTATTAGTTTTCTTTTAATTTGAGTTGTTAAAAGTGGTTAGTAATTACATCTAATATTGGCTTGCCTAGCAAGTGAAATATTAGGCGCCATCACGGTCTCGAGGGTGAAAATTCCAGGTTGTGACAAGTTGGTATCCGAGAACTAGCTGGCCTACGTCTCACGAGTCATGAGCAAGCTTAGTAGAATCTGGAGGATCGGTAAGGAGCATCTGTATTTATCTTCCAGAGGCTATGGAATTGAGGAAAATTTTCACTTCTTTCCTTCTCTATTATGCGATTTTATTCTATCATTAATGGTTGAACAATTCTATTCTTGTTCTCTCGCAAATGGTGAGAACATATACAACATTTTTAGCCGGACAGGAGCTAGAGCCCCCTGTGCCAGCTACTACTAGGGGCTGAGGCAGAGCTCAGCCTAGGGCTCGAGCAGCAGGACACATAGTGGAGCCTCAGGTTGATCATGAGGAGGAGGCCCCAGCTTAGACTGTTCCAGTCAGACCAGCTCAGGTACCGAAGGGATTCATAGCCACTCTGGTACTTCAGTATGCTCTAGTCCACTTGGTGGGACTTATGGAGTGTGTGGCCCAGACCAGTGCATTTTTGGTGGCACCAGCCGTCTCTCAGGCTGGAGGAGGAGCGTAGACTCCCGCTAGCCGCACCTCGGTGCAGGCAGTTGGGGTGGTTCTGCCGATTGTTATGACACAAGCCGATGATAGGCCCGCTATGTCTTCTGAGGCCTTGTTGAGGTTGGATAAGTTTACCCAGCTCTTCCCTATTCATTTCAGCAGTGCATCTTCTGAGGTAGATCTGCTGGCGTCCACAGACCTTGAAGTCCCCTTCCTTTTCCCACTTTTACTGTTCATTTCTTTCTAAATAATTGTATTTATTTTAGACTCTGTTTGTAGACTTCTGGTTGCTCGTGTACTCGTGACTACAGATATTTGGGTGTAGATATTATCACATGACCTATATTAGTATGGTGTTGGTTTGAATTTCTATTTCTCGCTGTATATCATCATTTTGATTTGACTATTAAAATTGGCTATTTAATTATCTCACGTCGGCTTGCCTAGCCCAGGGCTGGGATTCCGGGTTGTGACATGACCTCCCACCTCGCAATTGCGAGGCCTGTAATACCAGATCACACCAACAATATAAAAACTCCTCCAAACACTCCGAAATACGTCCAAAAACCTACCCGATCCCTCGGGGCTCCAAACCAAACATCAACACAAGTCTAAAAATATAACATGGACTCGCTCGCGCGATCAAATTATCAAAATAACATCCAAAATCATGAATCAGACCTCCAAAATACATGAAATCAACTTAGTGGGGAGTCCACTATCGACGATCAGATTGCAGGGACATGTGTTTTGTTAATTCTTGCCCGAGATGGATATGTGGTATTGAAGGGTTCCCCGAAATATATATATGATTAAGACCTGATATTTGCATGGGATAATGCTAGAACTTGCGGTACTTTTGCGTCATTAATAATTCTACCCTTCAATATTAGAGAGGTTTGAGAAATAAGACACACAGAAGGTCTCTTCAGAGTGGGTATCTCGGTTGTGACATTATGGGGTGCTTCAGAGGAAACACAGTGGTTTATAAGCTTTTGGGCTACATGGTTCGTGCTAGGATCTTTTGTACTGGGCTTTGGTTTTGGGATGGTTATCTACCAACATGGATTTCTAGAGAAGTGTCACCGTATTCTCCACACCATGGGCATTGTGGAGGTGAGCGGAGTTGCTTTTACTACATTTCAGCTGTCAGGAGTAGCATATCAGTGGTGGCAGGTTTATGAGGATGTTAGACCAGCCGATGCAACACCACCCACTTGGGCTCAGTTTTCAGAGATGTTGTTGAGAAAGTTTGTTCCACAGACATTTCGAGATGCATGGCGCGCAGAGTTTGAGCAGTTGTGCCAGGGTACTATATCAGTGTCAGAGATGCTAGATGCAGTGATTTGTACATGCATGTACCTACTTTGGTTTCTACAGTTAAAGAGAAAGTTCGTAGGTTCATTGAGGGGTTCAATTATGGTATTCGATTCAACATGGCTCGAGATTTGGAGATAGATGATCCATTCCAGCAGGTGGTAGAGATCGATCATAGATTAGAGGGTATGTGGGGTAAGGAGGGAGAGGACAGGGAGGCTAAGAGGCCTTACAGACCGGGAGGATCTACTGGTCCCCATTTTGGAGGCAAGGTATGTCATGGTAGAGGTTTTGTGGGTCAGCCAGTTCAATTTCACTTCAAGCTTGATGCGGTGTTTCAGACATCCATGGGACCCAGAGTACCCATACCGGACATCTTCCATAGCCACGTAAGTGGAGATGTTGCCTTGAGTGTGGAGATACCAGCAACATGGTGAGAGATTGTCCCAGACTCTGGACAGATGTGTCACAGTGGGGTATTCAGGATATGACATCTGTTCCAATTGCTACTATACCTACACTACCAGCTAGGGGTGGAGGTCAAGCGGGTAGAGGTCACCCTAGAGGGGGAGGCCGGGCCCATTGTTATGCTCTTTCTGTTTGGGCAGAGGCCGATGCACCAAATGATGACCATACAGGTATGGTTTCAGTTGAGTATAGAGATGCATTAGTGTTACTTAGATCCGGTCCCATTTATTGGTAAGATTCATCCTAACTTGCTTCAGATATGGTTGTGTTTTGTGATTCTTGTACTCTGTTTATGTGTTCATGCCAGTTGAGAATTTTATTGTGATAGCCCGTGTCTATCGTTCTGGGTTTGGTTGATATGGTAGGTCATGAGATTTAGGTGGACTTTCTGTTAGTTATATACTGTAGGATTTGATGTGATTTTTGGATGATTTTGTCCGACTTGTGGTTTAGGTGCTCTACAGGTATAGAAAGTTGTTATGTGTCGTGGTTCTAGTTCTAGGAGGATGAGTTAGTAGGATGGTTTAGTTTCTGAGATGTTTACCTTACTTGTGACTCCGAGTGGAGGATGGAGACTTGGTGTTCTTTATGAATAGGTGTGTTGGTGCCAGGCTATATACCGCGGAGAGGTCATATTAAGGTAAGATTTGTTGTGGTTGTTGTGTGTATCTTGCTTCTTCCTTGTGGATTGTATCCGTAGTATGGCATCGATGGGGAGGTGTGCCTGCTTGGCTTGTTCGGCAGTCCTCTCATGTGTTCCTCTTTACATATTCAATCATATTCAAATTGTACTTGTTAGGTTTGGATTGCGATGTATGTGCCCAGGTGGCACTTGAGGTGGCTTGTTGATCGGATGAGTAGTTACAAGTTTTTCATGTTTCTTGCATTATTTTTAGCGTTGTGAAGGTTTAGAACAAGGTTCTAGTCGATATGAGCCTATTGCCGGTATCGGTTTGGTAATGGGAGGCTATTGCAATCAGAGTTGTTGCTATGGGCATAGGGATTATGTGTTATGTTGTGTGGTTATACTTTGTGGGTGTATGCATGAGCTATTGTAGCTACTCGAGTATTTTATAGTGCATTTATGTGGTAATAGGGCCCTTGGTAGATGTGGAAATTCGATTCTAAGGCTTTTCGACATGAGTAGAAGGAATAATATCCGATTGGAATGATGTTGTCGGGCTTATGTGGATTGGGGTGACGTAGGATCACCCGTGTGCATGTGCATGGTGAGTTTATGCAGTGATTTGATGGCTTGGGAAAGACTCTTGGCACGTTCAAGGACGAATTCTTGTTTAAGAGAGGGAATGTAGCGACCCGATTGGTTGTTTTGAGCTTTATGGTTCCATTCAGCGGTTTGAGCTCTTGAGTAGCTTAATATTGTGTATTATGACTTTCGTGCATGCTCAAATTTGATTTTCGGACAATTCGGAATGAATTTGGATGAGTGGTTCTCACTTTAGAAGTTTAAGTTAAAAATATTGACCGAGGCTTGACTTTTGTGGAAACAACCTCGAAACAGTATTTTGATGGCTCCAATAGGTTTGTATCATAATTTTGGACTTGGGCGTATGTCCGGGATTGATTTCGGAGGTCCATAGGTTGATTTGTGTTGTTTTGCAAAAAGTTGGCAATTTAAAGGCTTGGAATTTTGATAAAATTGACCGTAGGTTGATTTCATAGCTATCGTGTTTGGATTTCTATTTCAGGACTTGGAATAAGTCTGTTTTGTATTTGGAACTTGTGTGCAAATTTTGGTGTCATTCCGAGTTAATTTGATAGGAATTGGATGCGCAGTTCTATTTTTAGAAGTTCTCGAGGATGATCCACAATACCAATCTTCATAGCTCGCACAACGCCAATCATAAGATACCTCAAATCATCTACTAAGCGCATGTCTATCCCCGTGACAATCAAACTCGCTTCCTCCAGTGCCTTGGATGATATATGCACCTTTCACTGAGTAGAAATCCTATACGAACCACATAGTCTCTAACACCACCAACTATCCTCAAATCAACATCCACCTCATGGCCCTACCACAATCATGACGTCTAGGCAACCAATTAAGTCCTTCCAAGCTCACACTCACCAACAAGATACAAGAACCTGCTGCATACCTTACTCGAATAATTGGAATTCTACCAACATGCCCTCGTCTTCAGTGTGGACAACACGTTAAATCAATGATTGAGCATCCATGGCCCCCTCGTAGCCCATCCGCGTCATCATGAACCAACAGTGTATAGTTGGTGCCGAGTGCGCAATATCATACACGAGTGGATGCAAAGGGATATTAGCTATACGCTTCAAGCCGAATCAATGTCGCACGATAAGGAATCAAAGAAGTGATGCTTTCCTAACAGTTCTGTAGCCTCTCGAAGATAAGTACAGACGTCTCCGTACTGATTCACAAGACTGTACTAAACCTGCTTATGACTCATAACACCTATAAACCTAAAGCTATGATACCAACTTGTCACGACCCCAATTTCCCACTTTAGGATGTCGTGATGGCACCTAGTCTCTAAGAATTAGGTAAGCCTAACATATACTGATTATTACCAAAATTTAACTACTTAACTGCAATAAATTATATAATAACTGATACAACATAGCTGAGCTAACATCAATCATACAATCCCAAAATCGGTAGTACAAGTTATAAGCTTCTCTAAGAGTAATTAGGAATACCAAATACATCACTGTTACGAAATAATAGTAAATAGTGGAAATAAAAGACAATAAAAGGTGACTTCGGGGCCCGCAAACGTCGAGCAGGTATACCTTGAAGTCTCCAGCCGCACAAACATAAGTCTCAAAACCAACTTGATCAGAAGTACCTGGATCTGCACAAAAATGTGCAGAAACCATTATGTTCATAATAAGGTAAGCCTGTTCATAATTCATATATTTAAAACCGTTATGTTACCAACAACTCAACAGGGTATGAGATAATGACTCCACGCAGTAAATTCATCTTGAAAATAAATTCACCAAGTAACCATAGAAGCACATATTGACACATTGAAGTAATACAACTGTTCATGTAGGATGCATGAATCACTCAAGACATAACAACAACAAGTACAACACACACAATCCATTGCGTCGCGCAACCCAATCTCACCTTATCATCATTTATCAATATCATAATCCTACCTTATTCCACCATAGTATCATTAATCAATATCAAGTATCACACATACAATCTGTTGCAACGTGCAACCCGATTCCACCGTATCATCATTTTTCAATATCATAATCCTCCCTTATTCCACCATATTATCATTTATCAATATCAATTATTACGTACACAAACCGTTGAGGCGCGCAACTCGATCCCACCATATAAATATTTTTCAATATCATAATCCTCCCTTATTCCACCATTTTAATTTATTATCCTTTAATTCCCGTTGCGGCGTGCAACCCGATCCTCAAATAATATGAATTAAGCAAATAAACTTCAACCAATTATGACGTATCACAAAATTAAATGAAATATAGAACTAAACAAAGAAGGTCACGAGTGGATAAAATAGATATATGAAGACCCACAAAGTCAAATAACAAGCAATGACGGTTCATGAATAAATATACAATTACAAAGAATCAATTAACAATTAAGGCACGTAACAGATAAGACATGAATTCAACAAATAATTTCAATTAACAATTAAAGAAAATAAGGAGTAAACTTGACAATAAAAGATAGAACATGTACTAACCACTTCAGTAAGGCACGTATGAACAAATTCAACAACGAAAGATATAACATGTTGTGACAAATATAATTAAATGCATGAAAGAAGTCTAGAAGTCTACACCCGTCAAATACCACGTATAAGCCAATGTACACACTCGTCACCTCGTGTACACGACTTTTACATGAAACAAAAATAGCACAAATGACTCAAATCGTAAGGGGGTAGTTCCCCCACACAAAGTTAGGCAAGATACTTACCTCAAAAGCCCTAAATCGACACTGTAAAATAACCTTTCCTTTACATTTCACCTCCGCTCGGCTCAAATCTAACCAAAATTGACTCAATACCATTAAATAATGTAAGAGAAATCAATTCCAATAATTACAGCTACGATCTTTATACAATTGCTCAAAAGTCAACAAAAGTCAACCAAGGGCTTGCCCAATCAAAATTCAGGTCCAATGGTAGATTTCGACTACCCATGACCCCACGAGTTCATATATGTGATTAGTTACAAAATCCGAGTCCAAATCGACTCTCAAAGCTCAAATTCTTATTTTTTTAAAACTTGACAAAGTTTCACAATTTTCACTTTGATTCATATGATTTTGATGTTAACATCTAAGATATATTGATGGAATATGATTAGAAATAGATTATAATCATTTACCCAAAGTTTGTAGATGAAAACCCCTCTTCAAAATCGCCTCATACAAAGTATAGGATTCCAAAATAAGAAAATGACACCAGAAATCCCATCCCTCAGCTTTTTGTCCAGTCGCACGTGTCGCAAATGTGCCCTGCGAGGCATGTAATACCAGATCACACCAGCAATACTAAAATTCTTCCAAACACTCTAAAATGCGTCCGAAAACTCACCCGAGCCTTCAAGGCTACAAACCTGTCACGACTCCAATTTTCCTCCATAGGATGTCGTGATGGCACCTAGTCTTAAAGACTAGGCAAGCCCAATACTTACTGAATTAACAACAAAATTCAACCAACAACTATTAAATATGAAGCAACAATTTCTATACAATGCCAACAATCCCAAAACCGGTAGTACAAGTCATAAGCTCTACTGAGTTCACTAGAAAATCTCTAAGTACAATTATTTCAGAATTGAAATAAACTGTGCAAAAATAACTTCCGAAGGTGATTTCGAGGCCTGCGAACGCGATGACAGGTATACCTTGAAGTCTCCACCGCAATATCTGACCCGCTATCTAATAATCAACAGACTCTGAAGTACCTGTATCTGCATAAAAATATGCATAAGTGTAGTATGAGTACACCACGGTCGGTACCTAGTAAGTATCAAGACTAACCTCGTTGGAGTAGTAACAAGGTACAAGTAAAGACACTCACTAGACAAAATAACATGTGTAGTATAGAAGTATAAAACCAATAACGGAAAGCGAAAATCAGTAAATGGCAATAAGAACCAACAAGTGATATAAATGGTAAAGCAATAAGAATACGTGAAGTATCATTAAAACCAAATAAGGAACATAAGGACAATCAATTAATCAAGCCGTTCTAATACAAGTTTCACAATGAAATCAACCCGTGATACCTCATCTCATAGTCACAAGTCACGGGTCTCAACCCATCATCATGTACTCACCGCACCTCGTTCCCACCTCTCGAATCACAACCGCATAGATAGCTCACGTGCCAAAATCACAATCCGCCTAGCATGGTCACATGCTCAATATCAAAATGGAAACAAATAATACAAGAACACACTGGCATGATAAATAAATGTCAAGTTTCATACTTCTGAGCTAGTATAAATGGCATGCTACGGTGTATACTTGTGTGAGTGTACTACTGCAGCCCAAGTCAACAAGTAATATCAAAGATATCGAATAACTCATTGAAACAACAAAGCAAGTCACACAAGGTGTATGACAAACACAAGGAAAAGCACACCATCACACGAAAATCACTAACACAATGTGTCCAACCATCACACATCATCCCTGACATTGCCACCCTTATCTCTGCGATAGCCACCCATATCATTCCACCCTAACATTATCATTAGCCACCCTTATCTATCTTATAGCAACCCGTATCACTCCACCCTTACATTATCATTAGCCACCTTATCACTCCGCCCTGACATTATCATTAGCCACCGTTTTTCTCTCCTACAGCCACCCGTATCACTCCGATTTAGCATTATCATTAGCCACCCTTATCTCTCCTACAACCACCCGTATCACTCTGTGTAATAGCCACCCTTATCGCTCCGCTCGGATAATAACACAATAGCCACCAGTATCATTCTGTACATTCATCAATAGTGAGATTCCAGTCTTATGCCCCGCATAACAACGTTAAAATGCCACCCTTATATTGCGCATAACAACAACAGTGAAATGCCACCCTTATACTTCTTATAACAACAACCAAACCACACAACATATCACATATGATATCATAACAACAACACAACATATCAACTCATATCACAAGTTCCCGTAGGCCACAACATTTCCAAAGATTCACGATATCAATATTTTTACAACAAATAGCCCATGACTCAACACAATGTATATAGAATCTTAAGAACAAAACATTTAACGGAAAAGTAACTCAACAAAGAACAACACCCCTTTTTAATAGGATAGACTAATGACTCTCGATAACTTCAATTCCAATTAATTGGTTAAGGATAACCTCGATAGTGATAGTACTTCCATGGAATGACAAATTTCGGACCCTAGTGTATGAATTAGATCTAACAATGAAAGAGATGGCACAAACTAGTACTACGTCTAAATTCATGAGAGCAACCCGGTAACAAAGGATATCGTGTGTCAACAATTTCAACTAAGAGTAGCTCCATAATAAAACAAATCACATAATGACACCATATGATAACATCTCCCAATAAAGTATATAGGAGTACAATCGATAAGTAAAGAATGTGACATGTAACGACAACTTCAAATAAATCATGTCATAGTAGACATGACGAATAAAAGATATAACATGTGCTAACAACTCAAAATAAGTTCATAAAAGATGCCTAAGGGTCTAGACCGGTCAATTTCCATATATAAGCTTGAGTACGTACTCG
>AWOL01S0239142.1:0-16994 GCA_000715115.1 Nicotiana otophora | reverse complement strand
CGCGTATAACCACAAACCACATGTATAACTTCGCACGCCGAAGGAACTGATCATTGCCACTATCATGCTGACTCAATCATTACAATCCAAGCCAACTTCTTCCAATTTACTCTCGACTTGCCTTAGAAATAATAGTAGCTCCATTCCCAAATGTAACGAACCAAATCTGCACTCATCCCGAGTGACCCACATCACAAGACCATATCGTCTCAATACTATTGAACCATCTCATACTCTCCTTATGCGCATAATAGCATATCTGACTATACACCCATTCTGCAAGACCTTCCGTGAATCCGAAGCTATTTGTTCCTTTCCTCCAATACTGCACCGTATACCCGATGATAACATAGAACATTCCGAGTCCCATTCGTAATCTACTGCAAAAGCTCGATCCTTAACCATACAACGGACCCCACATCCTTAGGCACTACACTTAGATTCTTGAATCCACTAGGACCGTTGTTGGGAGTCACCCACTCTGACCTGGTCCCGAATATAATCAAACTGCGCTGCTAGCACATGAACACCCTCTCAGAGAAGCAACCGACTGAATTCTTTTCCTGGTACATCACATCCACAAGAAGCATAAACTCTGAGTCTTCCCAAAAACCTAAACATGAATCAATAAGGCCAAATGGAGCACATATCCGCCAAGTTCTTTGCCCGGATTACCCCTGATATTTTTATTTTCTTAGTCATAATAACCCACCAATGCACCGATAACCAGCACCCGCACCAGAAGACAACCACACGATCCTATCGTAGACGGTAGGGCTCCCCAACTTAGCTTTAAGGTACAATTTATAAATCTAGAACCCACAAAGATTTCCCCTTCTCAATTACCATGATCTCGCACCATCAACCCGCCAAATTTTTTGTAGTTTCTTATTAAAATGTTCATGAACATTCCGAATTATCATCCATAATCGCAAATTTGACCTTCTGCTTTGTAGTAAGTAGAACTCTCAGTAGAAACTTCATCAAAATCACACAACCGCTGACCTGTCCACAAGAGATAGCCCACCTATGGAATTCCATACCAACATCTCCCAACGACATTGTACTAGGTACAACTACCACAAAATCAGTAAACCCTCCTGATCTCGTGCTCATCCACTAGCTATACAAGTCCGTTCCTTCCCCATTGACATAAACTGAAAGTCCGACAATACATTCTAAACTCGAAGTCATGTTGCATCCCACGACAATCAAGTTTTCACACCCCTCTTCATTTCAAGCAAACTCCTTTCTGCCATATTCAATTGTCCTCAGTACAGTAGCCATTATTTCAAATATGGTCCGTAGACCTAGTCACTTTCCACCATGACTCCCAAATCGCTTTGAACTTTCTCAAGGCATGTGGTTACCCTACCACAGAATCTACATGCTACTCCGCCACTCTCAATTCGATTAAACCATCTTCTTAAGTAACTAATTAACCCCTGATTTTCATATTTGACCTGTTAGTAATTCAACCACCATGAGATACCTCTCGCCATGTCCTCCCTCATACTATGCTGCCCAAATATTGCCTCAAATCAAATCCATACTTGTAGCACCTGAATTGATAAATCGCTACCAACTCCCAACCTCCTAGAAGATCTTCGTTCTCGAGCTATCAACACTAGAAACACCAATTCGATTCTGAGACAGCCACACTCAGCTATCTCTGACAACCGCGTCTTAGGCGCCACTTCCCAACGTCCTGCCCCAAGGCAAATCAAAGAAGACCATAACACCGGCGAACCTTAACACGTTCCAACAAGGACGGCGACACCACATCACAAATGAGAATTCCACCACGCCCGAAAATATCAAGTCTCGTCACTTCATCAACTAATGCCTGAATATCCATAGTCTGATTGCCTTTCCTTCGCTGGAATTAAATGCCGAACTTCTAAATCATGCACCTAGAAATCCTCCTTTCAAGTCATTCATTGCCTCGACACATAGACAAGCACCCTACCACTTCACCAACATTGTGCGATAACAACACATGAACATCATAGCAATTTGTGCATAGCCTTAAACCATAGAAAGTACAGATACTGAACTGAAACGACAGAATATCCTTCCGCAAGAAGACGATAATAGCCCACTCGAACACGTAAGGAAAACATCTTGCACCAAATATGCAGTACCACTATAACTCTTCGATGCCCAATTGATAACAAGCGCTTCACATCACATGAGATTGAGTAGGAAGGAAATAAAGGCATAAGTCCCAAAGGAATCAAATCGCACGATGAGGAAATCAAGGAAGTGAAGCTTTTTCTAACAGTTCCATAGCCTCCCAAAGATAAGTATAGACGTCTCTGTACCGATCCGCGAGACTCTACTAAACCTACTTGTGACTCATAATACCTATGAACCTAGGGCTCTAATACCAACTTGTCACGACCCCAATTTCCCTCTGTGGGATATCGTGACGGCACCTAGTCTCTAAGACTAGGTAAGACTAAACAATACGCGAAAACATTAAATAAGAGATTAAAACTGGAACATCCCAACCATTTCATAAAAGGAATCTACCAAAACTCAATACATAAAATCCCAAAACTTGGTGAAATATAAGTCACAAGCTCTAAAGAGAAAATGCTAAGTGTCTCTAAATATCAGCATCTAATGAAAATAAAGAAAGCAACATAAAAAAGATAGAGGGGTACTCCGAGGTCTGCGGACGCTGTCGGATGTACCTTGAAGTCTCCACGTATGGGCTAGCTCACTGGTACCTGGTCTGGAAAGCAGTACCTGGTTCTGCACAAAAAGATACACAGAAGTTTAATATGTGTACACCACAACGGTACCCAGTAAGTGCCAAGCCTAACCTCGGTAGAGTAGTGATGAGGTCAGGTGATGGCCCTACTAGAATAAAAAAGAAAACAAGGCAGAAGATATAATAATATAATGAAATGACTGAGAATTTAACAATGAGAAATTACAGAAAGGTAACAACACAGCAAATAGAGGTAAGAGGGGCGCTCCCGAGGTACCGCCTTATAGTCCCAAACATAAATACACAACAGGGGAGCTCCTGAAGTACCGTCTCGTAGTCCCAAAAATAAATACATAACAGGGGAGCTCCCGAGGTACCGCCTCATTGTCCCAAAAGTAAATATGCAACAGAGGCGCTCCCGAGATACCGCCTCGTAGTCCCAAAAGTAAATACACAACTCATAACCTATGGAACAACGAATTTACAACAAGAAATCCTACCGTTAAAGACTGAATACAAGATCGAGAAAGTAATTCAACTAAGCATGTTGCACAAATTGCAAGTAAGAGTTAAGACACGTAGACATGCGACATTAGGCTAAACATGATGACTACACAGGCTAGAGCAACTCAGTTAAGGAATTAAAAGAAAAACTACTCAGCAAGAATCAGATCTTTCAATATTTAACCCGAGTACGCGTTCGTCACCTCACATATATGGCCTTCACATATTGCAGATACCATAATAGTACCAAAACCTAAGGGGAGTTTCCCCCACACAAGGTTAGACAAGTCACTTACCTCAAATCTTGCTCATTTAGTCAAATAGAATGCCTTTTCCTCGATTTTCCGACTTTGAACGGCTCGAATCTAGCTAAAACAATTACATACTATAAATATGACTATAAGAAACTAATTTAAATAATGAAACTACAACTTTAGAAAAAAATTAGAAAATTATCCCAAAAAGTCGACTCGGGTCCATGTCTTAGAATCGGATAAAAGTCACAAAATATGAACACCCATTCGATATCTAGTTCACTCATACCAAAATTACTCAAATCCGATATAAAAATCTCGATCAAAACCTCAAAATTCGGCCTAAGGATTTTCTACCTTTTTCTCAAATTACTCAATCCAAAAATCCTTAATTAAATGAAGAAATTAATGATAGATTAGTGGACACTGATTAAAAATGAGTGTAGAATCCTTACCCAAATGTTTCCTCTGAAAATTCCTTAAAATTCCGCCTCAATCCGAGCTCTATATCTCAAAATATGAAGAAAATGGCAAACCATCGATTTTAAACCATTCTGCCCAGCACTTCCGCTTTTGCGGCGCCTCTTTTGCGGTCAGCCATCCGCATCTGCGGAAAGTCACTGGCGCTGGCCAACCGCTTCTGCAGGTGCGCATCTGCGCAAACTCGTCCGCTCCTGCGGACCGGTCTCCCAAGTTCTTGTCTGCTTCTGCGGTCATCCTTCCGCAGAAGCGATACCGCTTCTGCGAGCTCCCATTCGCACCTGCGACCACTGTCCACCCTCTTCAGCCCAGCTTATGCGCTCGCTCGCCCGCTCACTTTTACGAGCTCGCACATGCAAGCAAAATTCCGCAGGTGCGAATGCACTAGACTGCAGAATCCCAGCAATTGCTTCAAGTCCAAATTTTAATCTGTTAATCATCCGAAATCCACCCGAGGCCCCCGGGACCTCAATCAAATATACCAACCAGTCCTAAAACATCATACGAATTTAGTCGAGCCTTTAAATTATATCAAACAACGCTAAAAAAATGAATTGCACATCGATTCAAGCCTAATGAACTTTAGAACTTCTATCTTCTACATTCGATGCTGAAACCTATTAAATCAAGTCCGATTAACCTCAAATTTTGCACACAAGTCACAATTGACATTACGGAACTATTTCAACTTCTGAAATTAGAATTCGACCCCGATATAAAAAAAATTCATTCCCGGTCACACTTTCCAAAAAATCATCAAATTTTTCAACTTCGCCAATTGACTCCCATTGGCTAATCGAACTAAAAAAAATTCCATTGCAAAGTAGGAACCACATGTACTGATGGGAAATTATTTTTCCATTTGCCATATGGAACCTTTGGAAAAATAGAAACAATAATAATTATAATAACCTAGACCTAGACCTGTGTGTGTCAATAGTTCTCAAACAAGCATGGGAGTACAATTTCTTCACTGAAAGAAATCCTCTACAAACAACTAAAATCAAAATAAACGTTGGTTGGATTAAGCCTCATCACAACACAGTCAAACTTAATATTGATGGTGCTTTCTTAAAAGCCACTTTGCTTGCAGGCATAGGAGGAGTCTTTAGAAATAACAAAGGTGACTGGATCATGGGCTTTTATAAATCATGTTATGCAGCAACTTCTTTACAGGCGGAACTACTAGCATTGAGCAAGGATTAAAAATAACATTAGATATGATGTTCCCTCACTTGGAGATCGAAACAGACTCCTCATAAATGATCAGATTGTTAAATGAGGATAATCCTCTAGCTAACAACACTTTGCTCAATTGCAGGTCATTAATGCACCAATTGAGAATCCCAACAATCAGACATAACTTCAGAGAAGAAAATGGAGTAGCACATCAACTAGCCAAGGAAGCTGTAAGTCTCGTCCATCACTTTTTGTTGAACCTGAATTAGAAAAAAACAAGCAAGGATTATGTAATGGTACTAAGTATTTACGTGCCGGTGTTTGTAATAGCTTCGTTGCTATAAACAAGAGTAATGTCCTTCGGGACTATGTTAGAACTATGTAATGCTTTTGTTAAAGTAATATAAGCTTTTATTTATGTTAAAAAAACACACTAAACTACGTCATAATGACACGTGTTATTTCAAACATCGGCAGTCCTTATACACCTTTTCACGCTAATTGAAACTCTTACCCCCACCCTTACCCCTTTCCCCAAAAATATATATACACTCTAAAATTTAAAATAATAAAAGGATTCACTGAAATAGAAATACAAAATTCATACTCATATTTTTCTGGAAGTTTCTCTCACTATATATCCATTTCTCCATCTAAAATTAATATTCAGAGGTTTCATAGCTTTCAGACGAAGCATCTACGCCAGGTAAACACTTCAAATCTCTCTGCATGTGTTTAAATTTGAATTGAACAGCTTTAATTCATGTAGTTATTGTTTTTCTTTTTATCATTTTCCTTTTGATGTGTGCATGTGTGTAATTACGTGTTATGTATTGATTAGGGTTTCTTCATGTCGGCAAAATACGATCCTACTGACCTAAATTCCGGAGTTGTTAATGTTGAGGTGAAAAACGAGGATATTAATGTTGTTAGTGTTGGTCAATTAGGAAATGAAACCCTAATTGAGAATCGAAGTAATCAGCATTTAGTTGGTGAATCTGTTGTTGATGGGGTTAGGGTTTTTGGAGAAGGGAATGAGATTGGTGAGGGTTTAAGAGTGCAAATGGAAGATTTAGATGTGGAAATTGATTTGGATTCGGGTGATCTCGATTGTCAAATGGGGGTTTTAGGAAATGATGGGCTTAACTTTAAACCTTTGGTTGATCTGGGGGTGAATGAGAGTACAGATGTAGCAAATGTGAAGTGTGCCGAAGTCCTTGATAAAGGGGGATTTTCGCATATTGCTGGAGATGGGAATGTAGTCGAAGGAAGTGAGACGCGAGACGTATTAGTTAGGAACAATGAATTTGTTTGTACAACGGTTTACAGTGACTCTCAAGTGGTGGATATGGATGGGAATCAAGACGGATTAAATGAAGTACAACTGATAGAAGTTGAGTTGAAAAATGAAGATGGTGTAGGTGTTCGCCCTGATACTCTAGTTCCAGAAAGACGAGGGGATAATGACAGAATGGAAGAGGAAGGGAAATTTTATGTGTCTGATTTAGTATGGGGTAAGGTGAGGAGTCATCCTTGGTGGCCTGGACAGATATTTGATCCTTCTGCTGCATCAGACAGAGCAATGAAATACTTTAAAAAGGACAGCTATCTGATAGCATATTTTGGTGACCAGACATTTGCATGGAATGAAGCATCTCGCATTAAGCCATTTAGGATGTACTTCTCTCAAATGGAGAAACAGAGCAACTCAGAACGCTTTTCTCATGCCGTGGGCTGTGCTCTAGATGAAGTCTCTCGACGGGTTCAGTTTAGGCTGGCCTGCTCGTGTTTGCAGGAGGAGACCCGAGCAAAAATGAAATCCCAGATTGTTATGAATGCTGGTATCAGGGCAGAATCAAGCATGAGAGTTGGAGGTTACTATTTTTCAGATGAAACCTCATTTAACCCTGCCGAACTTGTTAGATCACTGAAGTCAGCAGCTGCAGCCCCACATTCTGGGGTTGATAGATTGTCATTTGTGTTGGCAAAAACTCAATTGGCAGCCTTTAATTGCTGGAAGGGTTATTACGAGGTCCCAATAATAGAAGAATATAGTGATTTGGAGAATGATAATGATGTTGAACCACTGCATGGGAAGAAAGATGTGGCAGGAGTGGCTTCAGAGGAAAATTCAGATCTCGAAGATACATCCTCTACAAAGCGTCGTCGACGCTCGGGAGTTGATGAGCGCCATGGTGAAAAAGAAAAATCAATGTCCATCTTGATTTATGGGAGCAGTTCAAGCATACCAAATGATCAGACGAAATCTAGAGGGAGAGCTGAGCGGGAGAGGAAGTCTATGTCTTCTGAGAAGAGACGTCTTGACTCTATGCCTAGTGATTCCAAGGCAAAAAGAAGGAAAAAGGTAGCGTCACAAAGCAATGGTAATAAGATGTCTTCACCACCTAAAGCTGCAGACCAAATTCTCAAGTCTACCGACAGAAGTTCCCAAAGAAGAATTGGTAAGCGTAGTGAAAAGTCGAGAAATGTTGGTTTTGGAGATTCAGTAGCTGGTCCCGTGAAACCTGAAGAACAGTTGATTCCAAAAGAGTTCCCTCCTCCAACAGAGCTGCTCTCAAAGCTCTATTTGGCTGCCAGGGATCCCATGAATGGGTATAGCATTTTGTTATCACTAGCTGGTCTGTTCTGTGATTACAGAAATATGACTAGCTTGGAAACTACTGAGTCAGGAGACCTCACAAAGATGGCAGAAAAGGATATAGAGAAGAAATCATCCAACTCAGCTTCTCCTGAAACATTGTCACTACAAGGTATTGAAGACTCCTATTGGACTGATAGGATTATTCAATGCAACCCTGAGGATCAGGTGTTATTTGAGGTCCAAAATCAAGAGGATTTTCCTAATGGTAAATGGGTTACTTCTCCTGGCCTGGGCTCGGCTGAGAATTCGGAAAGAGAAAATCTCTCTGTTCTTGTGCATGGAAATTCTGAGTACTCGCCAACTGCATTGGTTCTTAACTTTTCCGATCTAGAATCAATTCCTCCCATAGCAGATCTAAACAGAATATTTAGTCAGTATGGTCCACTTTGTGAATCTGAGACTGAAGTTATTGACAAGAGCAAACGAGGGAAAGTTGTTTTCAAGAGGCGCACTGATGCTGAAACTGCTTTTAGCAAGTCAGGGAAATTTAGTATTTTTGGTCCATCACTCATCAGTTACCGCCTACAATATTCGCCATCACCACGAAAAGCATCTTGTACCTCAAAACGTAAAAGGAAGTATGCAGCATCTACATAAGTGAATGGAGTTTGAAACTGAAGTAAGATGAATTCCTCTTACGTGTTTGCTTGATTTTCCCCTTGCAGATTAAATAGTGAACTTGGTGGCTATGTTAATATGAAAATTTAATGCACATAGTTGAAATTAACTGCTGACCATTTTGTTCATTTAGAAATGTTTTGGATAGTAGAAAGTAGACTGGGAAAGATTTCATTTATTTGTGGCTGACTAAGAGAAGTAGATGTCCGTCCATTGGTTGAATCTATGTATTCCTTTACTTCGAATATATAAAAACATGTTGGCAGTCTTCTTAAAGTATACTTGGATTGGTTTTGACAGTTGAGTAATGGATTTACAGTTTGAATATCTTCTTATTTATGAATGTTGATGTACTGGATGATTATACCGCTATTGATTCTTTCGCTGCATTGATTGCTAAAGTAACCAGCAAGCACGAGGAGAAACCATGCTTGGCCTTAAGGGCTTGTTTGGTACGTGGACTAAAATATCCCGGGATTATAATCCCTAGACTAATTTATCTCACCTGGGAGGTGGGATGAAATAATACCAAGTTTGATGTGATAAGATGAGATATCCAGTATTAAGCGTTTGGTTGACGGTATAAATTTATCGCGGATAAATTTATACCGTCAACTAAACATATTATTAATTTAGTACCACACTTTATCCTACCTTATCACCTTATCCCGCGTACCAAGCGACCCCTAAGAGTGTAAGAGGAGTTCCTTGAGATGTATAGAATATGCTATTAAAGATTTAAAGTAATTGATTTTCCTCTGTTAGCTGTTACTAATGTCTGTAGTCAAGGGTGTGATACGAAATACTTGGTCATTGCTGCTGAAAATTGCAGGTAATTGACACTGACAATGTTGTATTAAGTAAATTGATTTTGTGTCTGGGCAACTATATAGATCATGCTGGTCGTATTGGCTTCGCCCGGAGCTGATTGACTTGTCAGCTGTCCCCCACCATCTTCTACGTCGACGTGACTAGTTTCTTAATCAAGATCCTTTTTACCTGAATTATCTGCCATTGCAATGTTCGAGTGCTCAGTTGGTTTTAAACTTGTATAATTGTAAATGCTGTTTCTCTGGAAGACAGCTGTGAAAGATCTCATCTTTCGAGCAAAATAAAGTTGCACATATGTCACATTCAATCTATGNTGCATGTGTGTAATTACGTGTTATGTATTGATTAGGGTTTCTTCATGTCGGCAAAATACGATCCTACTGACCTAAATTCCGGAGTTGTTAATGTTGAGGTGAAAAACGAGGATATTAATGTTGTTAGTGTTGGTCAATTAGGAAATGAAACCCTAATTGAGAATCGAAGTAATCAGCATTTAGTTGGTGAATCTGTTGTTGATGGGGTTAGGGTTTTTGGAGAAGGGAATGAGATTGGTGAGGGTTTAAGAGTGCAAATGGAAGATTTAGATGTGGAAATTGATTTGGATTCGGGTGATCTCGATTGTCAAATGGGGTTTTTAGGAAATGATGGGCTTAACTTTAAACCTTTGGTTGATCTGGGGGTGAATGAGAGTACAGATGTAGCAAATGTGAAGTGTGCCGAAGTCCTTGATAAAGGGGGATTTTCGCATATTGCTGGAGATGGGAATGTAGTCGAAGGAAGTGAGACGCGAGACGTATTAGTTAGGAACAATGAATTTGTTTGTACAACGGTTTACAGTGACTCTCAAGTGGTGGATATGGATGGGAATCAAGACGGATTAAATGAAGTACAACTGATAGAAGTTGAGTTGAAAAATGAAGATGGTGTAGGTGTTCGCCCTGATACTCTAGTTCCAGAAAGACGAGGGGATAATGACAGAATGGAAGAGGAAGGGAAATTTTATGTGTCTGATTTAGTATGGGGTAAGGTGAGGAGTCATCCTTGGTGGCCTGGACAGATATTTGATCCTTCTGCTGCATCAGACAGAGCAATGAAATACTTTAAAAAGGACAGCTATCTGATAGCATATTTTGGTGACCAGACATTTGCATGGAATGAAGCATCTCGCATTAAGCCATTTAGGATGTACTTCTCTCAAATGGAGAAACAGAGCAACTCAGAACGCTTTTCTCATGCCGTGGGCTGTGCTCTAGATGAAGTCTCTCGACGGGTTCAGTTTAGGCTGGCCTGCTCATGTTTGCAGGAGGAGACCCGAGCAAAAATGAAATCCCAGATTGTTATGAATGCTGGTATCAGGGCAGAATCAAGCATGAGAGTTGGAGGTTACTATTTTTCAGATGAAACCTCATTTAACCCTGCCGAACTTGTTAGATCACTGAAGTCAGCAGCTGCAGCCCCACATTCTGGGGTTGATAGATTGTCATTTGTGTTGGCAAAAACTCAATTGGCAGCCTTTAATTGCTGGAAGGGTTATTACGAGGTCCCAATAATAGAAGAATATAGTGATTTGGAGAATGATAATGATGTTGAACCACTGCATGGGAAGAAAGATGTGGCAGGAGTGGCTTCAGAGGAAAATTCAGATCTCGAAGATACATCCTCTACAAAGCGTCGTCGACGCTCGGGAGTTGATGAGCGCCATGGTGAAAAAGAAAAATCAATGTCCATCTTGATTTATGGGAGCAGTTCAAGCATACCAAATGATCAGACGAAATCTAGAGGGAGAGCTGAGCGGGAGAGGAAGTCTATGTCTTCTGAGAAGAGACGTCTTGACTCTATGCCTAGTGATTCCAAGGCAAAAAGAAGGAAAAAGGTAGTGTCACAAAGCAATGGTAATAAGATGTCTTCACCACCTAAAGCTGCAGACCAAATTCTCAAGTCTACCGACAGAAGTTCCCAAAGAAGAATTGGTAAGCGTAGTGAAAAGTCGAGAAATGTTGGTTTTGGAGATTCAGTAGCTGGTCCCGTGAAACCTGAAGAACAGTTGATTCCAAAAGAGTTCCCTCCTCCAACAGAGCTGCTCTCAAAGCTCTATTTGGCTGCCAGGGATCCCATGAATGGGTATAGCATTTTGTTATCACTAGCTGGTCTGTTCTGTGATTACAGAAATATGACTAGCTTGGAAACTACTGAGTCAGGAGACCTCACAAAGATGGCAGAAAAGGATATAGAGAAGAAATCATCCAACTCAGCTTCTCCTGAAACATTGTCACTACAAGGTATTGAAGACTCCTATTGGACTGATAGGATTATTCAATGCAACCCTGAGGATCAGGTGTTATTTGAGGTCCAAAATCAAGAGGATTTTCCTAATGGTAAATGGGTTACTTCTCCTGGCCTGGGCTCGGCTGAGAATTCGGAAAGAGAAAATCTCTCTGTTCTTGTGCATGGAAATTCTGAGTACTCGCCAACTGCATTGGTTCTTAACTTTTCAGATCTAGAATCAATTCCTCCCATAGCAGATCTAAACAGAATATTTAGTCAGTATGGTCCACTTTGTGAATCTGAGACTGAAGTTATTGACAAGAGCAAACGAGGGAAAGTTGTTTTCAAGAGGCGCACTGATGCTGAAACTGCTTTTAGCAAGTCAGGGAAATTTAGTATTTTTGGTCCATCACTCATCAGTTACCGCCTACAATATTCGCCATCACCACGAAAAGCATCTTGTACCTCAAAACGTAAAAGGAAGTATGCAGCATCTACATAAGTGAATGGAGTTTGAAACTGAAGTAAGATGAATTCCTCTTACGTGTTTGCTTGATTTTCCCCTTGCAGATTAAATAGTGAACTTGGTGGCTATGTTAATATGAAAATTTAATGCACATAGTTGAAATTAACTGCTGACCATTTTGTTCATTTAGAAATGTTTTGGATAGTAGAAAGTAGACTGGGAAAGATTTCATTTATTTGTGGCTGACTAAGAGAAGTAGATGTCCGTCCATTGGTTGAATCTATGTATTCCTTTACTTCGAATATATAAAAACATGTTGGCAGTCTTCTTAAAGTATACTTGGATTGGTTTTGACAGTTGAGTAATGGATTTACAGTTTGAATATCTTCTTATTTATGAATGTTGATGTACTGGATGATTATACCGGNGATAGTAGAAAGTAGACTGGGAAAGATTTCATTTATTTGTGGCTGACTAAGAGAAGTAGATGTCTGTCCATTGTTGAATCTATGTATTCCTTTACTTCGAATATATAAAAACATGTTGGCAGCTAGTCTTCTTAAAGTATACTTGGATTGGTTTTGACAGTTGAGTAATGGATTTACAGTTTGAATATCTTCTTATTTATGAATGTTGATGTACTGGATGATTATACCGGTATTGATTCTTTCGCTGCATTGATTGCTAAAGTAACCAGCAAGCACGAGGAGAAACCATGCTTGGCCTTAAGGGCTTGTTTGGTACGTGGACTAAAATATCCCGGGATTATAATCCCTAGACTAATTTATCTCACCTGGGAGGTGGGATGAAATAATACCAAGTTTGATGTGATAAGATGAGATATCCAGTATTAAGCGTTTGGTTGACGGTATAAATTTATCGCGGATAAATTTATACCGTCAACTAAACATATTATTAATTTAGTACCACACTTTATCCTACCTTATCACCTTATCCCGCGTACCAAGCGACCCCTAAGAGTGTAAGAGGAGTTCCTTGAGATGTATAGAATATGCTATTAAAGATTTAAAGTAATTGATTTTCCTCTGTTAGCTGTTACTAATGTCTGTAGTCAAGGGTGTGATACGAAATACTTGGTCATTGCTGCTGAAAATTGCAGGTAATTGACACTGACAATGTTGTATTAAGTAAATTGATTTTGTGTCTGGGCAACTATATAGATCATGCTGGTCGTATTGGCTTCGCCCGGAGCTGATTGACTTGTCAGCTGTCCCCCACCATCTTCTACGTCGACGTGACTAGTTTCTTAATCAAGATCCTTTTTACCTGAATTATCTGCCATTGCAATGTTCGAGTGCTCAGTTGGTTTTAAACTTGTATAATTGTAAATGCTGTTTCTCTGGAAGACAGCTGTGAAAGATCTCATCTTTCGAGCAAAATAAAGTTGCACATATGTCACATTCAATCTATGGCTCCAAGAAATGTGATCTCACATTGAATCTGTGGCTCCAAAAAAGTAACATGTCTCCGTTGCGCTGCTTGATTATTGGCATAAATGGTGCCTTCTAGATTAAATGATGCTTTGAACATCATCGTCAGCTTACCTTCAAAGATGTTTAAGTTAAAAATTCCAGCTACCAGATCAGTTTACTGTAATATTATTGTTACTTGAGGATTTGCCTCTCTTTGTATACTTTGTTTTTCTTTCATTTGTCTCTTTTTAGATATGTAGACCTGATTCTTTATTAGTGTAGAAGTTAAATTAGAATTGCGTATCGCAATTGCTATTTGTTACTAACGTTTTAAAAAAGAATGTTAAATTTGTAGTTTACTTGTATGCCTTTATAGCTTAGCATAGCCGAGTATTTTACACTTTAGAAAGAGTAATGATAAGGAGAAGAACACAGGAATTCTACTCAACAATAAATGAAACTAATTTCGGTTAATATATAAAAGAAAGGAGAAATATGTATTTTTGTAGACTTTTCTTTTCCCCGCCAGAATCTTTATTTATTGTTGTGAAAGATGAAGTAGTACTCCTAGTTGATTGATTCACACAAGTGGGGTATGTGGAGGAGTAGTATGTACGTATAACTTAACCCTATATTGGGAGGGCATATATTGGGAGGGCATAGAGGTTGTTTTCGATAGATGTAGAAATGAAAATTGAAAGCTTGTGCTTTTTGACACATCCATGGTCCAACTAGTGAAATTAAGTACAAATAAAGAAGGATTACCAGATTTCTTGTTTATGTCGATCTTTTTTCTTTATGAATAAATAATTTTCAGTTCGGAAAAAAATACATAACTTTCTATAAAGGTTCAAATATATTTCACGATTTAATTATGGAAAATAGTTGTACTTTAGAGGGCAATTGTCACGATTAAAGTGATAGTAAATGTTACTACTACAGTAATTGTTAAATGTTTAAAAGGTAATGTAAAAATGATCTCATACATTTACTATCTTACTATAAACACAAGGTTTAACAAGTTTTTTCCATTTTGGTACTATGTATAAACTATAAACGTAATCTAGATGTATACTGAAATTAACAAATAGAAGCTACAACATGAAAGATACCGGTAAATGGTAATTAATGAACCAAGTTAAATTTGTTAACTCTCAAATGAATGTAGCTCATTTGATTTCATTTTATTATTAACAAATCTGGGATACGATGTATTAAACAAAGTTTTGCTTAATATATACGCATATATAGATCAATCTATAAATCGTTTAATATATAAAGACTGATGATATATTTGCCATTTTGGACACTACAATATCAAATTAAAATGTACTCTATAAATCAGCTTTTATTCCCATTTCCATTTTATGCTTTGCTTGTCTTAAAGGTTTAGCGAGTTTCAACTTCTACTCTAAAAATAATTTATATAAAATCACTTAAACAACAATTAAATGTTAACCTTTATAATTAGTAGTATTATTTTAGTAACTTGAATATAATGGTAAATTTACTTGCTATAACAAGTTAAATTATATGGATAATTTTAAAAATATTTACACTGCTGATGTGTGGCTATAATTCCATAGTTTCGTATAATATTTGCGTTGCATTTTATATGCTTTAATGATAACTACACTTTAATTATGTGTAAAGGACTCTATTTTATGTGTAGGTGAATTAGAGATAAAAGTAGAGCAAAAGGAATACTTAAAGTATAAAGTGTGCTCGAAAACAGCTGAAAAGAAGAAAGAAAGAAGTAAGCAGCCTACGAATGAGAAAGCTGGCGAAGCCAGGCCTAAAGTGGGCGTTAGAGCAGGCGACGCCAGGCCTATAGCACGCATTGGAGCAGGCCATGCGAAGGGTAACGCGAGGTCCACCAGGCTTTGGAGCTGGCGAAGCCAAGCCTGGGGCGAGCTCGCACTGGTGGTAGACCTTGTGAGGCCAGGTCTGGGCGTGCACATTCCGAGTTTTAAAGACTTATTTCGTCTCCTGGTTTGACTAGGACTTGGCCTACACGTTTAGGTATTTTTCTACACATATAAATAGACCTAAAAACGCCACTTTTGAGGACTTGTGCAACCGGAGGCAAGGATAGCTCGTGGAACAACCGTTGGGAGTTAGACTCATCGATTTCTACATCTCTTTATTCTTACTTTGTAATTTAATTATGCAAAATATTTTGGATATTGTGACTATGAGTATGAGTAGCTAAACTTCTAATCTAGGGTTTTGATATAATCTATTGGAGGATGATTTTCATGTTACGTTAATATAGAT
Source organism: Nicotiana otophora (assembly GCA_000715115.1). NCBI lineage: Eukaryota > Viridiplantae > Streptophyta > Magnoliopsida > Solanales > Solanaceae > Nicotiana > Nicotiana otophora. The sequence goes on along the minus strand of AWOL01S0239142.1, from coordinate 1,306 downwards.
TTGCCGTAGTATTTTCTCTATTTGTTCAACTATATTATTATTGTTGTTGATTGAAGGGCCTTCTATCGACTGTGCCTATTCAGTGTGTATTACTCGGGAGAGAATGCATATTTAGGTAGTTGTTGAACAATATCATTCCTAACGTATATGAGGGATCAATATGAAGGGTTTAAAGGTGGGATTAGGGATAACAAAACCTTGGTGCTATACGAGTGAGCTGTAATTAATGCCAGGTAGCGTAATTCGGGAGAATATGTCTAGTAAATTATGGTAATTACTTGGGAGAGAGTTACGACAGTCATAGTGCTCATGATCGATAGAGAAGATTTAGGCAATTTTATAGAAGACGTAGCGAAAAAGATTCCGACAATAGGAGAAATCATAACCTTAGATCATTCCAATTCCTGTCTACAAACCGTAGTAGTTAGTTATTAATTGTTGCACGTTCATTACATAGTATTTAGTTAGTAAACATCCAAATTGTTACTTACATATTTCTGAATATTGATTGCGTGAGTTCGTGCGAGTCTAGTAGCTGTGTTTGATAGGTTAATTCCCTGTGGGATTCGACTCCGGACTTATTAGCCGGAATATATTTGCAACGACCGCTTAGTCCTTTTTATAAGGCATAGTTGGGCGTGATCAACTGTCAATGCATATAAATCAAATTGAATATAATCTATACATGTATCAAATCAAGAAGGGGTAACACACACACACACACACATATATATATATATATATATATATGCATATATATGTGTGTGTGTGTGTGTGTATGTATATAGAATATATACACACACATTTTCAAGTACATTTTTAAAATACACATATAACTTTTCAAGTAATCTAACTTCTTCATCCTAATAAGATAATCATATGGCAAATAATTACTTTTTAAATGGTAATGTAAGAGTTTAAATTCAAATAATGTCACGGCAATTACTATCTAGTTCAATAACACAAACAAAAAAAAAATTAGTATAATCTCATAAGTAGGGTCTGAAGAAGGATACGCAGACCTTAGTCCTATCTCGTAAAGGTAGAGACACTAGATAGTATGGACCCAATCACTGTGTAGTTGTTAAAAAGAAAAGATCCAAGCTGATTTGCCCAAATTATTAGTTCGAATAAAAAGAACTGTTTTATCAAATTGTATACTCCACTTCAATTGTAATTGTACACATGGCCAACACAAGTCAACAATTCAAAATCAGTAGTACAATTTATTTATGGGCAAAGATACAAATATGCCCTTGGTACACATGGTCCGTTTATTTATTTAAAGCCCAAACGGCTAACAAAA
>AWOL01S0239001.1:0-13433 GCA_000715115.1 Nicotiana otophora | reverse complement strand
GGCGTCGTTTGGGGTTTACTAGTTAGGTCTTAGAGCCGAGTAGTGAGCTTGAAAGTGAGGTAAGTCTCTTGCCTAACCTTGTAAGAGGAAATTATTCCCTTAGGTATATTAATTATTGTGTGCTACTTGTTGTGGGAGCTACGTATGAGGTGAAAAGAGTTTGTACGTAGCTATATTCATGTTATATCCGGGTAGACTTAGATTCACATCAAGCCTTAATGTGTTATATGTATTTACCATGTATATTTGATTTCCTTAATTTATGACTGGGAATGAGGCTAGAATAAAATATTGACTGGTTCTCTTTCATTGGAAATTGTAGAATATCTTATGAAACAATAGATCTGTGTCTTCCCAACCTGCATATATATTCACGAGTGAGATAGTTTCTCTATTCTAATAGGATTGGGTCGTTCGCATTGATAGTGTTCTAAATTACTCTTATGGTATCGCACCATTCACCTTGGCAATATGGTAACACTACTGTTATGGGATCGGGCCGTTCGCCTAGGCAGTACTGTGTATTACTATTCCTATGGGATCGAGTCGTTCGCCTCGTCAAACTCATGCTTAATACTTGAGACTTGATTTGGTATTGATATCAGTTGTGTTCGTGCCTTCGAGGCCCGTTATTACATTTTAGTGATTTCATATTGATCCATGTCTTGAAATTTACTATTAAAGTTTATCTATTTCGTTGCTACTTGTTTTTGCACTTCATACATGTATACTTAAGGAATGTTTTGTTATTTGACCACTAGTACGTGTCACGTTGACCCCTATTCACTACTTCTTCGAGGTTAGACTAGATAATTACTAGGTAGATGTTGACTTACGTACTCACGCTACACTTCTGCACTGATTGTACAGGTACTGAGATAGGTACTTCCAATGGTCACACGGGCTCTTAGACGCAGTTTCACGGAGACTTAGTGGTGAGCTGCTTGCCTTGCTTCGATCTGTAGCACGCAGAGTCTCCCTCTACCTTATTTATTGTTTCTATCTACTTTATTTAAAACAATAGTTGTAGGTTTTGTATATTCCCTAGATTGCTCATGCACTTGTGACACCGGGTTTTGGGGGCTTCTAGGGGACTTTCGCAGTTGTACTTATTGTTACTATCACATTACTCTATGTATTATTCGTACCCGTTATTTTTGGTAAAGCAATTCATATGTTTCCATGAGTTTCATGTTTAGTTCCTATTTAATTAATGAAAATTTAAGTTTAAAGGCAAAATTGGATAATTAAATTGGAGGTTCATCGTTGAGTTGCCTAACCGCATCCTTGGGCGCCATTGCGAACTATTATGGGATTTGGGTCGTGACAATTTCAAAGGTCTAAGAATGAATAATTTAATTGATGGTTGACTGTTGGCTTGCCTAACGATGATGTTGTGCGCCATCATGGCTTATGATGGGAATTGTGTCTTGACATTGGGTGAGTGATTGGATAGATATATGATGATTATTATGTGACTAAGGACTATGTTTAGATGGTTTGGATGTGACGAGAAAAATATTTCTTGGGAGGCAGAAGGACTATGGATGCTTGATTTTTGTCTTGATGTGTTGTACAACCTCAAGTTATGAGTGTCTTGAGGGGTTTTTTAGTTGTTTATTTGTGGAATGAAGTATATTCTTATGTCTTGTTGACGAGTTTAGCCTCGGAAATATAAAGTAATTGCATAGTGGTTGTGTCACGACCCCAATTTTCCTCCGTAAGATATCGTGATGGCACCTAGTCTCTAAGACTAGGTAAGCCTAACATTTATGCAAAATCTAACTGAAATAATGATTAAAGTCTCAATAACTCAACAACTAATATAAAGGAAACTCCGCAAGTCAACATAACAACTCCCCAAAATCTGGTGAATACAAGTCACAAGCTCTATAAGATGGTGATGAACATCCTTATACATCAACGTCTATAAAAGGATAAGAAAAGAAAAATAGACTAGATAGAGGGTGACTCTGAGGCCTGCGGACACCGGCAGGTATATCTTGAAGTCTCCGAACTGGGCTCATCTCACTGGCACCTAGACTAGTAGGAGGTACCTGGATCTGCACAAAAAGATTTGCAGAAGCATAGCATGAGTACACCGCAACGGTACCCAGTATATGCCAAGCCTAACCTCGGTAGAGTAGTGACGAAGTCAGGTAAAGGCCATAGCGGAATAATTAAGAAACTGAACAGGTATATAATAGTGCAATAATGCTAACAATAGAAACAAGACAATAAAGAAGTGCACGAGAATAGCTACACTGAACTAAAGCNCGTCTATAAAAGGATAAGAAAAGAAAAATAGACTAGATAGAGGGTGACTCTGAGGCCTGCGGACACCGGCAGGTATATCTTGAAGTCTCCGAACTGGGCTCATCTCACTGGCACCTAGACTAGTAGGAGGTACCTGGATCTGCACAAAAAGATTTGCAGAAGCATAGCATGAGTACACCGCAACGGTACCCAGTATATGCCAAGCCTAACCTCGGTAGAGTAGTGACGAAGTCAGGTAAAGGCCATAGTGGAATAATTAAGAAACTGAACAGGTATATAATAGTGCAATAATGCTAACAATAGAAACAAGACAATAAAGAAGTGCACCGAGAATAGCTACACTGAACTAAAGAAAATAATGCATCACGGAAGAAAACAAGGAATGCTATGACATGGAACAAAGTTACAAAACACAAGTGAAGTAATAGAAAAGTATCAACAAGAATCACTACCGAGGTACCGCCTCGTAGTCTCAATCACAAAACAATTCACAATCTTTCCTTATGTCACCGCGGGAGCTTACATTAGTTTTAAAAGTCATTTTTCCCGAAACAGCTTCCCGCGTTTTAGCCCACCTTATCACGCCGCATGGCTTCAAGTAGTTCCCCTTCTAGTAACACGCGTATCAAGCCCACCTTATCTCACCGTATGCATTTCAACCCCAAATCCTTATACCATCGCATGCGTATCAATATCACAACGTATCACAAATTGCACCTCAAGTGCCCAATATCACAACTTGCCAAGAAACCAACAACAAATATGTTTTCACAACAAATAATCATGTCTCAACCACAATATGCACAAGAGTCTCACACTAACAACCGGAAGTGAATAACTCAACAAGAATGGAAATTCACAACTTTACCTCAATGTAAATCATGACATTTATAACTCAATACCAATTTCAACAACAAGATATTTCAAAAATAACAATTTCAAGTAAAGAACTCAATGGTGAAATAATGAATAAGGAATAGAGGAAACAATACTTCAACTAAACATGTAAAGGAAATTAACAAGTAAGAGATAAGACGAGTAGAGCATGTGAAGATAGACTAAGGATGATGACTATAATATGTTAAGGTAACTCAATTAAGGCATGAAAGGAATTTACATAGCTAAAACTGGTAAATTTCCACATTTGGCCCGTGTACACACTCGTCACCTTTTGTAAACGACTTCAACACATCACAATTATCACAAAACAATACTAGTCCTAAGGGATAATTCCCTCACACAAAGTTAGGCAAGACACTTACCTCAAAACACGCTAACTCAATCCACTAGTATGCCTTTCCCTCGATTATTCAACTCCGAACGGGGCGAATCTAGCGAAAATAACTTCATTCCATAAATATAAACTATAGGAAACTATTCTGAACAACAAAGTTACGATCTTTAAAGAGAAATAAAAAGCCAACTCAAAATGTCAACTCGGGCTCGCGTCTCGGAACCTGACCAAAATTACAAATTCTAAACACCAATTCAATAACGAGTCCAATAATACAAGAATTACTCAAATCCAACCTCAAATCGCCTTTCAAATCTCCAAATTTTATCCTAAGAAGTTTCCCAATTTTCCCTCAAATTTCCAACTTAAATCCAAATTAAATGATGAAAATAACAATAGATTCGTGTAATATAACCAAAATCGGATAGAATAACTTACCCCAATGAATTCCTTTAAAATCTCTCGAAACATCACCACAAATCGATCTCTCTAGGTCTAAAAATGGATAATGAAATCAAACCCTTGAACTAGGCCTTTTCTGCCCAGTGATTCTGCATCTGCGGTCACACAGTCGCATATGCGACGCCGTACCTGTGGAAAAACCATTGTAGGTGTTGTTACCACTTAGGACCTAAGACTTCGCTCCTGTGGACCACTAGCTCACACCTGCGATCCCACTTCTATGGAGAAAACGACCACACCTGAGGTCCTACCCAAGTCCTCCCCAAAATTCTGCTTATGCGAAAGCAAGGTCCGCTCCTGCGGAAGCGCACCTGCGAGCTCAGGACTGGGCTTCCCCTCTACGCTTCTGCGCTTCACCACTCGCATTCGTGAGTCCGCACCTGTGGCCAATCCCTCCACAGGGGCGATGACACCAGAAAGGCTGGAACTTTAGCAAAGGACTAAGTCCAAATTTGGTTCCGGATTCAATCTGAATCACACCCGCGACCCCGTCCGCATATAGCAACAACTTCCAAAACACATAACAAACCTACTCGAGGCCAAACAACATCGATTCTACGATTCGCAACCCAATTCAAGCCTATTGAAACTTTGAAGTTCCTAATTGCAAAACTAATGCCGATTCATACCAAAACAACTCCGATTGACTTCACAATCCGAAATTGGAATCCGACCCCGATATCAATAAATGACATGACGGACCTATTCCAACTTCCGGAATCATAATACGACCTCGATATCAATAAAGTCAACTCCATATCAAACTTTCTAACCTTCCAAACCTTCAACTTAAGGACTAAGTATCCTATTTTACTCCGAAACTCACCTGAAACCAAAATCAAATGCCCCGGAAAGTCACATAATCACAATATTACATAGAGGAGGCAATAAATCAGGGATCGGGGCTAAAATACTCAAAACAACCGGCCGGGTCATTACATCCTTCCCCTTTAAAACAAACGTCCGTCCTCAAACACGTATAGAGACATAACTGAAGTGGTGAAAAGATGAGGATAACGACTAGGCATATCATACTCGGTCTCCCAAGTCACCTCCTCGACTGGTTAACCCCTCCACTGAACCCTCACCGAAGCAATGTTCTTTGACCTTAACTTTCAGACCTGCCTGTCCCAAATGGCCACCAGCTCCTCAACATAAGACAAATCCTTGTCCAACTGGACTGAGCTGAAATCCAACACATGAGACGGACTACCATGATACTTCCGGAGCATAGAAATATGGAATATTAGATGAACTACAGCTAGACTTGGTGGCAGTGCAAGCATGTAGGCCATCTCTCCAATCCTCTCGAGAATCTCAAAAGGTTTGATATACCTAAGGCTCAACTTGCACTTCTTCCTGAACCTCATAACACCCTTCATGGGCGAAACCTAGAGCAAGTCCCGCTCCCCAACCATGAATGAAATGTCACGAACCTTCTGATGTGCATAACTCTTCTATCTAGATTGGGCTGTGCGAAGCCGATCTTGAATCAATTTAACCTTTTCCAAAGCATCCTGAACCAGGTCAGTACCCAATAGCCAAGCCTCACCTGGCTCAAACAGACCCACTGGACACCGACACTACCTCTCATACAAGGCCTCATATGGAGCCATCTGAATGATCGACTAGTAGCTGTTGTTGTAGGCAAACTCTGGAAGCGGCAAGAACTTATCCCAAAAAACCCTAAACTCCATCACACATGCACGAAGTATATCCTCCAATATCTGAATACTGAACTCGGACTATCTGTCCGTCTAAGGGTGGAATGTTGTACTCAACTAAACCTGTGTGCCCAACTCACGCTGTACATCCTTCCAAAATTGCGATGTAAACTGCGTCCCCGATCAGAGATGGTGGATACCGGCATGCTATAAAGTCGTACAATCTCGAGAATATAAACCTGAGCCAGTTGCTCTGAAGAATAAATAGTCACCACTGGAATGAAATGAGCCGACTTGTTCAACTTATCCACAATCACCCATACTGCATCAAACTTCTTCTGAGTCTGTGGGAGCCCAACAACAAAATCCATAGTAACCCGCTTCTATTTTCACTCTAGAATCTCTAGCCTCTTAAGCAGTCCACCTGGCCGCTGATGGTCATACTTTACCTGTTAATAATTTAGGCACCGAGCTACATACTCCACTATGTCTTTCTTCATCCTCCTCCACCAATAGTGCTGCCTTAAGTCCTGATACATCTTAGCGGCTCCCGGATGAATGGAGTACCGCAAACTGTGGGCCTCCTGAAGAATCAACTCACTCAAACAATCTACATTGGGCACACATAGCTGGCCCTGCATCCGTAACACACTGTCATCCCCAATAGTGACCTTTTTGGAATTGCCGTGCTGAACTCTATCCTTGAGGACAAGCAAATGGGGGTCATCATACTGACGCTCTCTGATACGATCTATAGAGAAGACCGAGAAACCACATAGGCCAAAACTCGACTTGGCTCCGAAACATCCAATCTAATAAACTGGTTGGCCAAGGCCTGAACATCCAATTCTAATGGCCCGTACACTGCCAGTAGATATGCTAAAGTGTCCAAGCTCTCCACCTTTCAACTCAAGGCATCGGCCACCACATTGGCCTTCCCAGGATGATATTGAATGGTGATATCATAGTCCTTAAGCAACTCTAACCATCTCAGCTGACGCAAGTTAAGATACTTCTGTTTGAACAGATGCTATAAACTCTGGTGGTCGGTATAGACCTCACAAGGGACACCATACAAATAGTGCCGCCAAATCATCAAGGCATGAACAATAGCTGTTAACTCAAGGTTGTGGAAATGATAATTCTTCTCATTTATCTTTAGTTCTCTAGACGTGTAGGAAATTACCCTACCGTCTTGCATTAACATCGTGTTGAGGCTAACACGCAACGTATCACAGTACAAAGTGTAAGTGTCACACCCCGACCTCGGGGGAGGGGGGCGCGACCGACGCTCAACAGAGATACCCCGGATAAGAACGCCTGTTAGATTCCTTCTACCCAACTTGACCATTAATAATATAAGAACCAGTACAAGTGATAGACATGAGAAGAGTCAAATATTCCACATTCTTTTCCATTTCTAAAGGATATTCATTTATGATTTCTAAAATATTACAAGTTTACTGATATGATTAAAACATGTTTTCCCAAATACCAACACTTACTAGTTTAATTCCTAACATCATACACTATCCACAACCTGTCTACGGAGCCTCTAAGTACAACAGAAGAGAAGAATGGAAGTACCGGCGACGAGGCCCTGGTTATACCTCAAAACATAAAGTACAACATCAAATGACATGAAGCCCAGAACAGAGTAGGGCCCACTAAAATCTACTGAATAGAGAGTAACTGCTAACGAGTATCAAAACTGCCCGCTGACGAATCCACCTACATCCATTGAAGATGCAGCGCCCCCGGCAAAAGGGATATTAGTACATATGGAATATTACTAGTATGTAAAGCTAAATGTCCTCTTTCAAAATAGAATGCCAATATAAAAAAGAAAAAACCATAGAAACAGCAAGTCACAATTAACAATATCCAAATGCCCAATTAAAACATAACAACTTTCAAAATACAAAAATATTATATATATTTTTAGTTGGGAGATCAATAGCACCGATATACCAACGTGTTTTTAGCACGGAGTCTGATCACACCCGATCGGCTAGGCCATCTCCCCACGAACAATGTGATTTGATATGTGGTGCGAAAGAAAGGTGTTACCAAGAGTAGTACCACTATGTGCGCAACATGGCGTCCGATCTCCACCCGATCGGCTAGGACACCTTCCCACATATGCCGTTTGGGTTGACTTTCCAATTCACAACTAATATCAACCTCATCCCAATTAAGGGAAATAACTACAATCACATCAATATCTTAATCTCATCCCAAATAAGGGGGAAAATCACAATCCACCCCTACACAGCACGTGTAGTTTCGGGTATGGGCCTTATGACCCACCCTTCCTCGGTTTGCTAATGATACTCCCAAAAATATTTTTGGTTTGCACACAAGGGAAACAAAAATACAAATATATTTTATATTCACCTCATTACCTTTCACACTATATATATCCTCGTTAGTAACTTCAACCATTCACAACGTCATTATAATTTCATTGGCTCTATTGGCCATACTTATGATTTTTCATTCATTGCATGATGATTGTATATCATATTCCACACTTTAATTTCTTTCCTTTCATGGATCATCATCATAAATATCAACAAATAGAATACTCCAAAAATCACAACTTTAGGTTCATTAGTAATGAAGACTTTAAACACAATGGATTTCTTTCCAAGAAATGGAGTAAAATGATTGGCAATCAAAGCACAAGTTAAAATCATAAATGAGTAACACATCATTTATTCTTGAAATACTTTTCCCCAAAAGGGCAATAAACAATTTCAACTCATGAATATATAAGAGCTCAAAACATGTTGGAAATACTTACAAAGCATAGCATTACTTGAAACAACCATATTTGGGCACGACTTGAGTATATAAGCTTTTAGGCAAATCTATTTTCAAAGTCAATTTAGAACAGTCAAATCAAGGCTTATTTCTTAACCTTTCTCACATCATTTCATTTAATTGGCACCATTGACCACAAGTATAACTTTAATTCTTGGCACGGTAGCCACACTTTATATCTCCAACTTACTTCTTTCACTTTCAAGCATCTTTATAGATTATCAACAATAAGGCATTTCTACTCAAGACTTCAAATACACATTTGAGGAACTAACCAAATTAAGGGTCTTAGGCACATGTGATTTCTTACACAATTTGACCNTTTGGAATTGCCGTGCTGAACTCTATCCTTGAGGACAAGCAAATGGGGGTCATCATACTGACGCTCTCTGATACGATCTATAGAGAAGACCGAGAAACCACATAGGCCAAAACTCGACTTGGCTCCGAAACATCCAATCTAATAAACTGGTTGGCCAAGGCCTGAACATCCAATTCTAATGGCCCGTACACTGCCAGTAGATATGCTAAAGTGTCCAAGCTCTCCACCTTTCAACTCAAGGCATCGGCCACCACATTGGCCTTCCCAGGATGATATTGAATGGTGATATCATAGTCCTTAAGCAACTCTAACCATCTCAGCTGACGCAAGTTAAGATACTTCTGTTTGAACAGATGCTATAAACTCTGGTGGTCGGTATAGACCTCACAAGGGACACCATACAAATAGTGCCGCCAAATCATCAAGGCATGAACAATAGCTGTTAACTCAAGGTTGTGGAAATGATAATTCTTCTCATTTATCTTTAGTTCTCTAGACGTGTAGGAAATTACCCTACCGTCTTGCATTAACATCGTGTTGAGGCTAACACGCAACGTATCACAGTACAAAGTGTAAGTGTCACACCCCGACCTCGGGGGAGGGGGGCGCGACCGACGCTCAACAGAGATACCCCGGATAAGAACGCCTGTTAGATTCCTTCTACCCAACTTGACCATTAATAATATAAGAACCAGTACAAGTGATAGACATGAGAAGATTCAAATGTTCCACATTCTTTTCCATTTCTAAAGGATATTCATTTATGATTTCTAAAATATTACAAGTTTACTGATATGATTAAAACATGTTTTTCCAAATACCAACACTTACTAGTTTAATTCCTAACATCATACACTACCCACAACCTGTCTACGGAGCCTCTAAGTACAACAGAAGAGAAGAATGGAAGTACCGGCGACGAGGCCCTGGTTGTACCTCAAAACATAAAGTACAACATCAAATGACATGAAGCCCAGAACAGAGTAGGGCCCACTAAAATCTACTGAATAGAGAGTAACTGCTAACGAGTATCAAAACTGCCCGCTGACGAATCCACCTACATCCATTGAAGATGCAGCGCCCCCGGCAAAAGGGATATTAGTACATATGGAATATTACTAGTATGTAAAGCTAAATGTCCTCTTTCAAAATAGAATGCCAATATAAAAAAGAAAAAACCATAGAAACAGCAAGTCACAATTAACAATATCCAAATGCCCAATTAAAACATAACAACTTTCAAAATACAAAAATATTATATATATTTTTAGTTGGGAGATCAATAGCACCGATATACCAACGTGTTTTTAGCACGGAGTCTGATCACACCCGATCGGCTAGGCCATCTCCCCACGAACAATGTGATTTGATATGTGGTGCGAAAGAAAGGTGTTACCAAGAGTAGTACCACTATGTGCGCAACATGGCGTCCGATCTCCACCCGATCGGCTAGGACACCTTCCCACATATGCCGTTTGGGTTGACTTTCCAATTCACAACTAATATCAACCTCATCCCAATTAAGAGAAATAACTACAATCACATCAATATCTTAATCTCATCCCAAATAAGGGGGAAAATCACAATCCACCCCTACACAGCACGTGTAGTTTCGGGTATGGGCCTTATGACCCACCCTTCCTCGGTTTGCTAATGATACTCCCAAAAATATTTTTGGTTTGCACACAAGGGAAACAAAAATACAAATATATTTTATATTCACCTCATTACCTTTCACACTATATATATCCTCGTTAGTAACTTCAACCATTCACAACGTCATTATAATTTCATTGGCTCTATTGGCCATACTTATGATTTTTCATTCATTGCATGATGATTGTATATCATATTCCACACTTTAATTTCTTTCCTTTCATGGATCATCATCATAAATATCAACAAATAGAATACTCCAAAAATCACAACTTTAGGTTCATTAGTAATGAAGACTTTAAACACAATGGATTTCTTTCCAAGAAATGGAGTAAAATGATTGGCAATCAAAGCACAAGTTAAAATCATAAATGAGTAACACATCATTTATTCTTGAAATACTTTTCCCCAAAAGGGCAATAAACAATTTCAACTCATGAATATATAAGAGCTCAAAACATGTTGGAAATACTTACAAAGCATAGCATTACTTGAAACAACCATATTTGGGCACGACTTGAGTATATAAGCTTTTAGGCAAATCTATTTTCAAAGTCAATTTAGAACAGTCAAATCAAGGCTTATTTCTTAACCTTTCTCACATCATTTCATTTAATTGGCACCATTGACCACAAGTATAACTTTAATTCTTGGCACGGTAGCCACACTTTATATCTCCAACTTACTTCTTTCACTTTCAAGCATCTTTATAGATTATCAACAATAAGGCATTTCTACTCAAGACTTCAAATACACATTTGAGGAACTAACCAAATTAAGGGTCTTAGGCACATGTGATTTCTTACACAATTTGACCTGCTTGTTTTCATTAGAATCACATTTTCAAATCATAACATATCAACACAGAACACATGCTTAATCACCTTCTCAAATAGTAACTCAACATACAAGAAGGTTTGGATTACAAATTGAACGCATATATCTTTTGACACAAGGCTTGTTCGAAATAATCAATTTATAATAAGCAACACGGAACTTACAAGGCCATTGTGGGGTTCAATTCTAAAAGGGGAGTTTAGCCAACATACCTAGCTTTGGGCTTTCCTTAAATCACTACAATTCTCCAAAAATCCTAGCAACATCAATCTATTTAGAGACATAACAAAACTGAACCATAATTAGGAAGATATTCGTGGGTTCAGCTCATTTAAGCAACTAGGTGGGCACATTCGACTATAGGGTCCTATGGTGATGTTCCTTCACCCCACAAGCAATCCCCACTTCAATAAGTCACCCATATATACTCCACAACCTCCCTACCACCTTCATTGGCACATGCATGCATCATTAACAAACTCTTATTCTCAAAACCAATTTTCCCATTACCTATTCCCAACCCAAATTTCGAAATTGAAGGCTAGGGCTAGAACCTTACCTCTTTAGTAGATAATATTGTCGTCTTTCTTAGTGAATTCTCCTAGGATTAAGCAAGGAATTGAAGTAGGAGGTGTTGGAGCTCCTCCTTCTCTCTCTAGTTCCTCCCCTCTCTCTTAAAATATCATAATTCCCCTTCAAAAATGATCCATTAAGTCTATTTATCGAAATAGGGTCGGGTTATAAAATAGGAAAATGGACCCTCCGAACTCAGGTCTGCGGTCGCAGAATAGACCGCATAACAGATATGCGATCCGCAAAATGGACCGCGAAACTGATGCCCAAAAATTGGAATGGCCTGGACAGGCCTGCGACAGGTCTGCGGTCTGCAGACCACTTATGCGACCGCAGAATAGACAGCAAAATGACCCAACAAAATTCTTCATGCCAAATCTGCGACGGAAAATGCGGACCGCGAAACAACTATGCGATTGCATAATGGACCGAGAATAATTTCTACAATCCTCAAACACATAAGTCTACCTTGGCACCACAAAACCTCAAATTCCTTGGCGAATATTTTTACGGGGCCAACACTGGGGTTGTAGTCAAAGCAGTCTTGAGCTTTTAAAAGCTCTCCTCACACTCCTCGGTCCATCAGAACGGAGCACCCTTCTGGGTCAATCCGGTCATAGGAGCAGTAATAAATGAGAAACCCTCTACGAAATGATGGTAATACCCTGACAAACCAAGAAAACTACGGATCTCAGTAGCTGAAGATGGTCAGGGCCAACTCTGCACTGCTTCAATCTTCGGATCTACCTTGATCCCCTCACTTGACATTACATGAACCAAAAACGCCACTGAATCAAGTCAAAATTCAAACTTTGAAAATTTTGCATACAACTTCTTTTCTCTCAAGGTCAGGAGCACGGTCCTCGGGTGCTGCTCATGATCCTACCGACTCCGGGAGTACACTAAGATGCCGTCAATAAACACAATGATGAATATGTCAATATAGGCCTGGAATACACTGTTCATCAAGTGCATGAGTGTTGCTGGGACATTGGTCAGCCCAGATGACATCACAATAAACTCGTAATGACCATACTGAGTTCTAAAGGCAATATTTGGAATATTGGATCCTGAATCTTCAATTGATGATAGCCTGACCGCAAATAAATCTTTGAGAACACTCTGGCACCTTGTAGCTGATCAAATAGGCCACCAATGCGTGGAAATGAATACTTGTTCTTCACTGTAACCTTGTTCAACTGTCGATAATCACTACATATGCGATTGAACCATCCTCCTTCTTTACAAACAAGACCGGAGAACCCCAAGGTGACATACTGGGCCGAATGAAACCCTTATCAAGCAGCTCTTGCAACTGCTCCTTTAACTCCTTCAACTCTGTCGGGGCCATACGATATGGTGGAATAGAAATGGGTTGAGTGTCGGCCATAAATCAAAACCAAAATTGATATCTCTATTGGGCGGCATGCCCGGAAGATCTGCCAGAAATACATCTGGAAAATCCCTCACTACCGGAACTGAATCAACAATAGGAGTATCAACATTGACATCTCTCACAAAGGCTAGATATACCTCACACCCTTTCCCAACCATCAGTTGTGCCTTAAGGAAAGATACCACC